>CP092872.1:87414035-87427589 GCA_030710605.1 Cordylochernes scorpioides | reverse complement strand
TGATTCTCTGGTCTTGGTTCCCAGTAGCGCCTTGATTCTAAGGTCCTGGTTTCCACTACCTTAATACTTCTCAGGTCCTTGTTTCCAGTAGCGCCATGCTTTTCAGGTCCTGGTTTCCAGTAGCGCCATGATTCTTTGGACCTGGTTTATAGTAGCGCCATGCTTCTTTGGACCTGGTTTATAGGTGCGCCATGCTTCTTAGGTCTTGGTTTCCAGTAGCGCCATGATTCTCAGGTCCTGGTTTCCAGTAGCGCCATGCTTCTCGGGTCCTGGTTTCCAGTAGCGCCATGCTTTTCAGGTCCTGGTTTCCAGTAGCGCCATGCTTCTTTGGACCTGGTTTATAGTAGCGCCATGCTTCTTTGGACCTGGTTTATAGTAGCGCCATGCTTTTCAGGTCCTGGTTTCCAGTAGCGCCATGCTTCTTTGAACCTGGTTTATAGTAGCGCCATGCTTCTTTGGACCTGGTTTATAGTAGCGCCATGATTCTAGGGTCCTGGTTTCCAGTACCTCAATACTTCTCAGGTCCTGGTTTCCAGTAGCGCCATGCTTTTCAGGTCCTGGTTTCCAGTAGCGCCATGCTTCTTTGGACCTGGTTTATAGTAGCGCCATGCTTCTTTGGACCTGGTTTATAGTAGCGCCATGCTTCTTAGGTCCTGGTTTCCAGTAGCGCCATGCTTCTCAGGTCCTGGTTTCCAGTAGCGCCATGCTTCTCGGGTCCTGGTTTTCAGTGGTTCCATGCTTCTCGGGTCCTGGTTTCCAGTAGCGCCTGAGCGACCACGTCTCTACAATGTTGACTCGCCTATTCCAGCCTCCGATGAAATATTCAAAGAGACTAAGGGACAACTTGACAAATAAAAATGATTTAACGACATCATGTCAATACAATGACAACGTACGTAGCCGTAATAATTAAGGAATGAAAACAAGAATTTTAAAATGATGACGATGATATTAATAATAATGAAATATATTTCATATACTTGATAATATGATTGCAAATATATCAATATTTGAATAAATAATAAATCTAAAAATATTTCCAAAGAGTTTCTTCTTGTTTATAAAAAGGGAGGGAAGCTTTCACGTGGTCGCGCTTTATAAGGCCAATGGCTCCGCTAAGGCGTGAAACATATATGCAATATAGATTCACAAAATAAATTTTTATATCAAGCGAGCAGTAATAAATACAAATTGTTTTCAAATGTAGAATATATATGAAGATGTACATGGTATCTCTACTACCGCTGCAAAATTTGATGGAAGTTCGCTAACACGCATTTCGCGATCTACGAAGAAAACGTAGATATCATGTTTCGCCGCTGAAGAGCCTAGGAGAAACTGAGAGAGTACACCAATACCTCGCTTTGCGTCCTTTCGTTTTGCGTTTTTTTCGAAGTTGTGTCGCTGTTTAATTTTTACTGATTTTCACTGTGCGTCGTTAGATTTTCGAAGTTGTGTTGTTTTGGATTAAAGTCTTTAATTTTTTTTTTCCTAAAATATAAAAACACCTTTGTGTTTGATTGCGCCTTGGCATATTTTCACTTTGCGTCGTTTCAATTTGCATCGTGTTTTTTTGGAACGTAACCCCGACACAAAGCTAGGTATGGGTGTATCTATGTTTTTGTATGTTCTCTTACAGTAACTTAACTAACCTAACCTCACCTAAAATATCCTATTTTTTATTATTCCATTGTATAATTATACAAGGTCATAGAGAATATATTCTTAGATCAAATTCACAATCTTGGTAGGGTTGGAATACAGGTCCTATCTAGCCTAATTTAATCTATCTAAACTAACTCACCTGACCTAGAGTGTTGATGAACTCAGCGACACGTTTATAGGGGTGAAACATTGGGAATCGTTCAGTATTTGATACGATATAGGCGGTTTGTGATTAATGAATTACTTATGGATTCTCACCATTTCGTGTGTGTGACGAAGTTATTTCAGTAAGGGCTAGAGGTAGAAGAGTTAAAGAGGGCGACAGATAGAGTGCTGGAGACTCAGGGGAGTTATGAGCAGCGTCCTCCCCCAGAATTAATTGTCAGGAGCTGAGAAAGCCATTAGCCCTTGTCTGGCGGCCAATTGCCTCCATTTCTGGACAGATTAGTCGTTTCCCGGCTTCTTGGATGTCGAGAATATCCCCATTGTCGACCCTGTAGATCTCTTGTCTGTATAGAATATCTCCATTGTCGACCCTGTAGATCTCTTGTCTGTATAGAATATCCCCATTGTCGACCCTGTAGATCTCTTGTCTGTATAGAATATCTCCATTGTCGACCCTGTAGATCTCTTATCTGTATAGAATATCCCCATTGTCGACCCTGTAGATCTCTTGTCTGTATAGAATATCCCCATTGTCGACCCTGTAGATCTCTTGTCTGTATAGAATATCTCCATTGTCGACCCTGTAGATCTCTTGTCTGTATAGAATATCCCCATTGTCGACCCTGTAGATCTCTTGTCTGTATAGAATATCCCCATTGTCGACCCTGTAGATCTCTTGTCTGTATAGAATATCCCCATTGTCGACCCTGTAGATCTCTTATCTGTATAGAATATCCCCATTGTCGACCCTGTAGATCTCTTGTCTGTATAAAATATCTCCATTGTCGACCCTGTAGATCTCTTGTCTGTATAGAATATCCCCATTGTCGACCCTGAAGATCTCTTGTCTGTATAGAATATCCCCATTGTCGACCCTGTAGATCTCTTGTCTGTATAGAATATCCCCATTGTCGACCCTGTAGATCTCTTGTCTGTATAGAATATCTCCATTGTCGACCCTGAAGATCTCTTGTGTGTATAGAATATCTCCATTGTCGACCCTGAAGATCTCTTGTCTGTATAGAATATCTACATTGTCGACCCTGAAGATCTCTTGTCTGTATAGAATATCCCCATTGTCGACCCTGTAGATCTCTTATCTGTATAGAATATCCCCATTGTCGACCCTGTAGATCTCTTGTCTGTATAGAATATCCCCATTGTCGACCCTGTAGATCTCTTGTCTGTATAGAATATCTCCATTGTCGACCCTGTAGATCTCTTATCTGTATAGAATATCCCCATTGTCGACCCTGTAGATCTCTTGTCTGTATAGAATATCCCCATTGTCGACCCTGTAGATCTCTTGTCTGTATAGAATATCCCCATTGTCGACCCTTAAGATATCTTGTCTGTATAGAATATCCCCATTGTCGACCCTGTAGATCTCTTGTCTGTATAGAATATCCCCATTGTCGACCCTGTAGATCTCTTGTCTGTATAGAATATCCCCATTGTCGACCCTGAAGATCTCTTGTCTGTATAGAATATCTTCATTGTCGACCCTGTAGATCTCTTGTCTGTATAGAATATCCCCATTGTCGACCCTGTAGATCTCTTGTCTGTATAGAATATCCCCATTGTCGACCCTTAAGATATCTTGTCTGTATAGAATATCCCCATTGTCGACCCTGTAGATCTCTTGTCTGTATAGAATATCCCCATTGTCGACCCTGTAGATCTCTTGTCTGTATAGAATATCCCCATTGTCGACCCTGTAGATCTCTTTATAGAATATCCCCATTGTCGACACTGTAGATCTCTTGTCTGTATAGAATATCCCCATTGTCGACCCTGTAGATCTCTTGTCTGTATAGAATATCTCCATTGTCGACCCTGAAGATCTCTTGTCTGTATAGAATATCCCCATTGTCGACCCTGAAGATCTCTTGTCTGTATAGAATATCCCCATTGTCGACTCTGTAGAGCCCTTGTCTGTATAGAATATCCCCATTGTCGACCCTGAAGATCTCTTGTCTGTATAGAATATCCCCATTGTCGACTCTGTAGATCTCTTGTCTGTATAGAATATCCCCATTGTCGACCCTGAAGATCTCTTGTCTGTATAGAATATCCCCATTGTCGACCCTGAAGATCTCTTGTCTGTATAGAATATCCCCATTGTCGGCCCTGTAGATCTCTTGTCTGTAAAGAATATCTCCTTTGTCGACCTTGTATATCTCTTGTCGGTATAGAATATCCCCATTGTTCACCCTGTAGGTCTCTTGTCTGTATAGAATACCCCCATTGTCAACTTTGTAGAGCCCTTGTCTGTATAGAATACCCCCATTGTCAACTTTGTAGAGCCCTTGTCTGTATAGAATACCCCCATTGTCAACTTTGTAGAGCCCTTGTCTGTATAGAATATCCCCATTGTCCACCCTGTAGATATCTTGTCTGTATAGAATATCCCCATTGTCGGCCCTGTAGATCTCTTGTCTGTATAGAATATCCCCATTGTCGGCCCTGTATATCTCTTGTCGGTATAGAATATCCCCATTGTCCACCCTGTAGATCTCTTGTCTGTATAGAATATCCCCATTGTCGGCCCTGTAGATCTCTTGTCTGTATAGAATATCTCCTTTGTCGACCTTGTATATCTCTTGTCGGTATAGAATATCCCCATTGTCGACCCTGTAGATCTCTTGTCTGTATAGAATATCTCCATTTTCGACCCTATAGATCTTTTGTCTGTATAGAATATCCCCATTGTCGACCCTGTAGATCTCTTGTCTGTATAGAATATCCCCATTGTCGACCCTGTAGATCTCTTGTCTGTATAGAATATCCCCATTGTCGACCCTGTAGATCTCTTGTCTGTATAGAATATCCCCATTGTCGACTCTGTACAGCCCTTGTCTGTATGGAATATCTTCATTCTCGTAGACTCTTTAGAGCTCTTGGCTATCGAGAATATGCCCATTGTAGACTTTGTAGAGCTTTTGTCTGTATAGAATAACCCCATTGTGGACTTTGTAGAAATATTGTCTGTAGAGAATATCTCTATTTTCCGACTCTCAGTAGAGCTCTTGGCTGTAGATAAAATCTCCATTCGTCGGCTCTGAAGAGATCTTGTCTTTAGAAAATATCTCCATTGTTGACTCTGTAGAGATCTTATCTGTATAAAATTTCTCAAGTCGTCGACTCTGTAGAGCTCTTAGCTCTAAATAAAATCTTCATTCGTCTATCCTAAAGAGCTCTTGGCCTCAGAGAAAACATACATTTGTCGAGTGTATAGTTAATCGCACTTTAAAGTTAAGAATCTGGACAAAATTTGAAACACAACATTTTCTTTTTTAGAACTTCTTAAACAATTTCAAAACGACTCCCTATTGAAATGTCAACCTCTTTAGCTATCAAAGAAATGGTTAACGACTTATCATCGGATATTTTTATTTCTAACTATATTTGCATCAGTTTTTATTGTGGAAGTATGTCCCGATCGATCCTAGTTTTCAGAGGTTACATGGCCATTTGAAAAAAAAATCGAAAACAATACCATCATAAAATATATTTAAACACGATAAAGAATATAGCAAATTAAAACATTAAGACACGAATGTTTTTTTCACACATAAAACAAACTTCTACTGTCCTTACTGCGTTGAAAAAATATATTGGGAGGACTTGGCTCATCAGTGGTGAACCCTCCCAGTGGTTTCGCCAATTTAATCCACCAGACCGCTTCTTAAGAGCTCTAATACTGTATTGGATCATTCTTATTATATACTAGCCGAATGACCCGGGCAACGCCCGTGTTTTAATTTAGACACGTGGACCTGTTGGATCATTAACGCCCGTGTTTTACCCGATTGAATGTTTTTATTCAAATACTATTTGTTACAATTATAAATTGGCGCCTTAAATAAATGCATATATTAGTTAATAACTATAGCCTATGTGCTTTATCTGTCTATGTACTGTTGACTTCCGTAGGCGTCTCTTACTGGGAAAAAGAAAGAGAGGATTCCATTTAGTAATTAACTAATATATGCATTTATTTAAGGAGCGACCCGCTCCAACACAATAGTTACAAAAACCAAAAAGCGAGTGGGGGGGGGGGGGGGGGGGCAAAGTGTCTCGCGCAGTGGCGGCGCCATCGTAGCGAACCAATAGGAGAGCGCCATTCCAAAAAAAAAAAAAAAGCAAACGGTGACAGAGATGAAGAACGCATGACGCTCGTAACTGTATATAGAATTCTAAAATGAAGGGTGGAATCTTAGAAAGAGTATTCAAGCAAACTATGGATATAAGATTTTTATTCATTGATTTATGTATGAAAGAAACATTCGCGTCTTAATGTTTTCATTTGCTATATATAGATGGAGTATTTCTGCTTTATATTGATGGTGAAGAATACTTATCATAAACCTTAGTAATCAGTTCTATGTTTTGAGTTTTAGCTAGTTTGAAACCTTTCTTTCCCGATTTGTACCTTCTGTAATTCAAAACTAAAAAATGAAATCACTCACTATATTTTTGATTGCTCTGCTCAGAAAGAAGAACCCTTATGCTCAAAACTGGGCAACTCTGTGCTTCACTTCCATCAATAATTGACAATATAACCCAGAATATGTATATTGCTACGGCGTTTTATGGTTTCCACAAGCCCATATCTCAGAAGAAGCCCAAGTGACACTCACTCCTCACTTTCTTACTGTTACTCTTTTTGTGTTGTTTTTCTTGCTTCCCTCTTTCTCTTTCTTGTTTTTTTCTTTTTTCTTTTCTTTTTCTTCTGTCTATATCGTTATTTCCTTTGTCTCACTGCTTTGTTCTTATGGATACCTCTGGTGAATCCTGTATAGGGTCAGTGACCCTAAATGAAGGTTTTTTGTTGTTGTTGTTGAAACCTTTCTTTGAAAGCAGTTCCATCATTTTTGGCGGCCATTTACTTCTAGCATTTTCACGATGTCAATACTAATGTAGGTACGTATGCGAGCAACACTCGTGGTTGACGGTGCAAACTTTGTGCTGTATGTATGAGTATTTTTTTTAATTCACACTATATTTGTACCTTAGTAAATATGTATATATTTTAATGTATTTGTGCTTTACGATATGTGTATATGTGTATTTTAGCACTTATCACTACAATATTAACTTATATATATATATATTATATTCACTTTTTTCTTACTGTTCATGTATTTTATACTCAGAATATCTTTAAAATTTATACGTCTTGTATAATCTGATATATAAAAATATTATGGGATTTTCAATTATCCTAGTGTCTGATTTTTTTCTAGGTACCTATATACTTAAGTTCACTTAAGTCTGGTCATCTAAGGACAATGACTTTCCAGAATGGTTGTAGGGTTTTCCCACTATGTACTAAGTGCAATTCTCAGACTGCAACCCCAAGAAATATTATTGACTGTATTGACTCATCCATTGATGAGCTTTACTTTTCCCCGGCAGACACCATCAAAAGTCTCAAGCTTTACAAGCTTGATACTTTAGTGGGATTGAGTGGAGATAAGAAAGAAGAAAAAGATGAAGATCAATGTATATGGAATATATATTTGTAAAGTTTAATTTTTTAGATTCCTCAATTCTATTTTATTCTCTTGATTGAAGAATATCTGGTTTGTTACTTCAGTTGCTTTTTGAACAAGTGTATGACGTGTAAAAGCCTATTTATAACCTTGGTTACGTTGTTAAATCTTGCTCTGTTCAACATTTCAAATGAATATTCAACTATAAAATTAATAATTTTAAACTTCCTTACACTAATTACGTTTCTCTTTTCATTTTCATTATAAATATACAGTAGAACCCTCTCAGTAAAGGACAACACCTAATTGAAGAACCAAAGTGTCCTTTAGGGAGAGGTGTCCTCTTACCAAAGAGTTGCTATATTATAAAAATGGTAATTTTGCAAATGAAAACTGTCCTTTGTAGAGAGGTGTCCTCTAGCGGGATGTCCGCTAAAGGGAGGTTCTGCTGTATATATGATATATATTCAATAGAATGATAATTAGGTAAAGAAAACATTCAAAGACAAAGAGGATGAGTATCTTTTTATGAACAAGCGTTCGAGCTTTCGAGCACAATGTCGCCCCTCAACAGGAATAAAACTAAGTAGTTACTCCAGAGGATTTTACCTTGTTTAAAGAATGATAATTAGTAATCATAATACTGTATATATATATATATATATGTAGTAACATCGACATATTTGATCATTATAACATTATAAACGTATTATGAACATTTTGTATTTTGAAAAATCACAAAAAAACACATCCAAATTATAAGTTATGTTTTTACATAATATATTAAATTATAAATTTATATAATATATTAAAGAGAATAACTTAATAATTCACTTTTTAAAAAACCACAACGATTTAAAAAAAAAAACATAAAATGTAGTTATAAAAGTAATAAATACTTAAAAGTAAATATTAAGTGGTAAATACCAAATAAAAAGAAAGAAAAAGCTATTTAATGGACTGTAGAATGGTTTAAAAATTCATCGGTGGCGTATAATTAGGAATTAATAATAAAAAAAAAACAACCCGAGACCCCCATCTTCTATTAATTTATTTTAAAATGTTTGGAAAAAAATTGGAAGAGAAAAAAAAAACCAAACGAGACCATAATAATTGCGACCCTCCAGCTAAGAAATTAACACCGACGGTTGAGGGGAAATTTATAAAAAAAAAAAAAAAACTTTTTTTTTTCTCTCCCTCCCCTCATCCTAAAAAATGTACTTTAAAAAATAAACAACTTTATTATCGTATAAAGTTAAATTTTTATTTTATTAGCCCAATGATCAAATTGTTTTTTTTTTCTTCTGGTTAATTTAATCGAAAATGTATTTTAAATACGATTTTTTATTTGTAGTTTAGAAATAGAGATTATATTTTTAATTAATATAAGAAATATATTTGTTTATATTTAATGGTTATAAGTTTAGCAGGGAGATAATGAAGTGTGTATAATTTAACAAATTTAAAGAAGATTTATAGTGTGATGAATTAAAAATCAACTCATAGAGAGTTATTTTTTATAATTAGAATTTTTAACTTTTATTATTTATCTTAAAGATAGAGGCTGCCTGGTCGGCATTCATAGTTATTCAAATTAAAGATACTTCGGCCAGTAAATCTTTTTATTATCTTGACGTTTTGACAAAATCTTTTGTTCTCGTCAGGAGCGAACAAAACTTAAAAAACATTTGGCAAAGCGTTAAAAATGTTTTAATTTTGTTTGCTCCTGACGAGGACAAAAATTTTTTGTCGAAACGTCGAGATAATAAAAAGATTTACTGGCTGAAGTATCTTTAGTTTGTTAATTTATGTTTCTACTAGTCGAATGACCCGGGCAACGCCCAGGTTTTACCCGATCAAATGTTTTTATTCAAATACTATTCGTTACAATTATAAATTGGTGCCGTGGATGTCACTCTTGTGAAACGTCCCGCTCCAAACTTTGTGTCAGAGAAGCGATATTTTTATAAAGAGATGATCTGGCTTTGTGTCTTCTGCTCGAATGAATGTTTTTCTGTTAGAATTTTGTTCCTGCACACTAAAAATGAACGAGCTTCACCCGTGGTCTCAGCTTTTTGGAATTTTTCCCGATATAATTTTGTATCTGATAATCAAACATGATACAGCAATATTGTCATCATCATTTTCTGACTAAAAAAACAACTATTTTTGCCCAGAACCTGTCAATTATATTTTTTATTGGCTAAAAATCCGATAAATATATTTTCCAGATTTTTTTCTATGTCCTATCAAAACACGTTTTACATGTACATTAGGCCAGCTGATAATACCTCCCATCTTCACCGCTAGAGGCGCTGCTTGCGAGCGAAAGGGCAAATTTGCAACGCAATTTGCAAATAACTCGAAGAATATTCGGGATAGAGACCTGAAATTTTCACTATAAGTTTTTCCAGATTCTACTCTATAAACTGTTAAAATTTCAGTCAGATTAGTTACGTATTGTGGACGTGTATAGCCGACATAGATACACACATACATACATACACTGACTTTTATATATATAGGGATTAATATGAATATGATTTTTATTGATATACTAGAGGATGTAACCGGCTTCACGGGTTTTATCCGAGTGAAATTTTTCATTTTACAAACATTATTTTTCTCTTTTTATAAAGATATATACAAGGTATGTCCCATAAGTTCCCGGACTGGGTCAATAAAAAATAAATAAATGAAAAATGTAAATAAATATTCCTGTTTATTATAGAAAAATTATCTGGCAACCCGGTGGTACCAATATCGAGGCGGTACATGCGCGCGCGCCAAGGTCATTCTAATTTATTTAAAGGTTACACCTAGCGCTGCGGCGATTTTACGATGGAACAAAAATTGAAGCAGAGGATTTGCATAGAATTTTGTGTGAAACTTCAAATATCAGCAACCGAAACTTTTGAAATGCTTAATAAAGCATTCCTCAATGACGCCCCAAAGAGAACAACTGTTTTTGAATGGCATTCTAGATTTAAAGCTGGCAGAATATCCATTGAAGATGATCCTCGTCAAGGACGCCCAAAATTTCAAAGGACTGATGAAAATGTGCAAAAAATCACTGATTTGATAAAATAAAATCCTCAAACCACTTTGCTGGAGCTAGAGCAAGACACAGGCATCTCTAAAACAACGATTGGAAGGATCGTAACCGAGAGATTTGAAGCTCAAAAAGACTCCTGCAAAATTCATCCCAAGATTCCTCACTAATGAGGAAAAACTGTGTCGGCTTGCAACCTGTGAGGACATATTGGAAATGACAAGAACGGATCGGGAATGGAAAGACAAGATAATCACAGGCTACGAGACATGGGTCTATGGCTAGACCCTGACACCAAGCGTCAATCTGCCGAGTGGGGAGGTCAGGGTGAGCCTAGACCCAAAAAATCCAGGATATTGAAATCCAGAAACAAGGTGTTGCTGGTCGCTTTTTTGGATAACAAGGGCATTGTTCATCACGAGTATCTTCCTGCAGTCCAAACAGTTATTAAGGAAATGTATTTGGGCATTATTCGCCGTCTGAGGGAAGCGATTCGAAAAAAAAAAGGCCAGAAAAATGGACTAATGGTGACTGGATCCTACACCATGACAATGCCCGCCCTCACACAGCGCACTTGGTGACGAGTTTTTTGGCGAAAAACGGGACACAAATCCTACCTCAACCACCCTATTCCCCAGACATCGCACCCTATTCCCCAGACATCGCACCAAATGACTTTTTCCTGTTCCCCAAACTTAAAGCAGTTCTAAAAGGAAGACATTTTTTGACACCAGGGATGACATAATAGAAAAATCGCTGTTAGAACTGAAGAGCATTTCAAAAGAGGCCTATAAAAACTGTTTCGACAATTGGAAGAAACGATGGCGCTGGTGCGTTGAAGCAAGGGGGGATTACCTTGAAAAGTTTTAATAATATTTTTAAAAAATAACTTACCTTTTTTTTATGGACCCAGTCCGGGAACTTATGGGACATACCTTGTATATGCATATACGTATGTAAATAGATAGTAACTTATATATAGAGAGAAACTACACTTTGATCTCAGCCTTTTGACCGAGAAGCGATATTTTAAATATAGAGAGATGACCTGGCTTCGTGTGTCTTCTGCTCTAGTGAATGTCTTACTGTTAGAATTCTTGTTACAGCCTATTAAAAATGATGGAATGGCTTTGCCCCTGATTCTTTTGGTTCCTCAAACATTTTTCCAATTTTTAGATCTCTTTGTTTAACTTCTCAGCACGTCAAATTATTTATTGAATGTATATCATCATTATTATTATCGTTGTATATTTCTTCTAATTCAAGTTGGAAGGGAATTCGAGAATGATAGCAGATTGGTGTTAACGCCAACTTTTGTTAACAACCATTAGGTCGTATTCTTTGAATGTTAGAGCCGATCTAGCTTTTTTTCCTATCGGGTAGTTAAAATGAGATAGCAAGCAAGAGCGTCGTAATGTTGTGACATCTTCGATACGGGGGCCAGCCATAATGAAATACCATTTATCATGATTAGTGCAATTCTACAATAAATGAGACGTTAAAGCATTAATGCTTCTTTAAGAATAAAATAATTTTTCTCTGCCCTTAAGGCTATGACAAAATATTGGGAGGGCTTGGTTTATCATTGGTGAACCTTCCTAGCGGTTTCGTTAATTTAAACTTCCAGGCAGATTTTTTGAGCTCTAATACTATTGTTACGTCGTACGCATACGTTTTTTTGTGTTCTTTGTCTACTTAGTATGCCTCAAAGATACACATGTGAGTTCGAAGGGATTGCAGCTAAAGTTAGCGCTTTATTGTATCTCACTTAACAGAAGCAATACAACAGTGGGACTTGCCTTCAACTTCCCCGTCAGAAGAATCCTTGGCGCCGTGGATGTCCTCTTTTTGAAGCGTTCTTCTCCACACTATACACGTCCAGTCTGGACTACACCGCCTTGTAGGTTGCTCCGATGTCAGGCTCTCCTGGCACCGTCTTGCAGGATCATCCACACGCCCCGGAGTTAACTCACCGCCGTATTCTCCTTGCCGCAGATCTCAATATCAAGATGTGTACATAAGCTGTGAATGGTATTATTAAGCCAACTGTTTTTTGATATACCTTCACTTTCATTTTCTCAAAGTGCATCCCTACAATTTTGCCAAAAAACAATCTATTGCACCTCTACAAAGTAGATTATTTTGGTTTAATTACGTAATTGGGTGTCTATATGATATTTTCGATGCAAAGAAAGAATTGATTCGATAAAATTTACATAAAAATTCTATTTACATATTGTCTCTTCTCATCTTTCTCAAGAACCATCTTTGCACTCTTATTTTCAAATCTTTCACACTTTCATTAAATTTATAAAATTTTAATATAAGCTAGCTGATATTAACTCCAAAGAATAAATATTTTAAAAACGATGTTAAATTTTGATGGCAAAAAAAAGTTGAAAAATGACGATTAAATTAAGAAAATTAAGTTGATCTAAGTATCAAACCTTGTATATGTTATCATTAGGAAATGATTTCTCATAAATCTGTCAGACGATCTAATGGGTAGTTTATTAATTTTTCAACGTTGTCAGGTACGTTTCATGCAAAAAATCTGTCTCCAAGCGTCTCAATCAGCTCACTAATTAACATTATTACTCTTTTTTTTTCCTACTCATTCTTTTAATGGTTCTTTGGAGTTTCATCGTCGTGGATTTTATAAATATTTAATTTGGACTCCGGAGTAATTAACATCACCCTGTTAATTATTATTGGATAATTAAGGTTATAATGTTCCTTTACTTCCAAATATGGTCATGTATTGGATGATCATTAGCTATTGGGTACCAGTTTGATACGTGAGATTCTGTTATTAACATTAGAATTATTGCAAGGACTGTGTTGTGTGCAAAAGTTTTGTTCAGTGATTATAAAAGATAATTTAAATAATGTCTTTTGACCAGATTTTCCTTTTGTTAGAAATATAAGGTTTTTTTAGGAGTTTGTTTTCTCAAATAATGTTTTTATTTAGGCTGGTAATTCGGTGTGTGATTCTTTTTAAAGGTTAAAAATAAGTATTTATCTAACATAAAGGTTTCTAATAAATAACCATGATAACCCTGTTGAGAATGGTTACCGATTGCCTTTTCTTTAAACCATAAATCTCCACATAAAAATACCAGTTCTACATGTTACTTACGAGGTGAAAGAGCCCTGTTAGGTTTCTTGCACTTA
>CP092872.1:87270442-87412191 GCA_030710605.1 Cordylochernes scorpioides | reverse complement strand
TATTTTATTATTATATTAATATATTATATACAATATTATATTATATAATTAAAATATAAATTTACGACACGAATGATTGTCCTTCTTTAAATCTATAGTTACATTATCTCAATGCGTGTGCAAGTCAACATTTAGAAGTTCGATGTACTGGGGATTTTGAATATAGATCCTACCTATGAAGCCTCCCATGAAGCCTATAAAGAGAGAGGTACCCAATGGGATATTGTTAGGTACTCTACTAAAAAGGTCCATGAGTCCTAGGATCTTCCCCCAATTGACAGAACCATCAAAGAATCCGTGTAATCCGAGAAAGGTTTCACCCACCCCTGCCCCCTCTGGTAAAAAGAACGTTCTCCTAATTGGTAGATGGTCGATATTCAGGACACTCGTCTGCTGCCACCAGTTAGGCTTAAGAATATTTTTGTGTTTTAATAATAATAACTTTATTTTTTTCAAAAAGGTTACAAGTTTTTCTCTAAAAAGTGTAACAAATGGTCAGTCTATTTACATATTTTTATTTACAACTTCAATAAATAACAACAGTAAAAGTAAAAAAATATATTTACATTTGCTATCTCTCTGAACTCCTGGTCAGTGCTGTGGCCCTTGCCGATATGGTCCCCTGATGTCCTGCAGCTCTCCAGCAGTCTTTCTATGACTGGTGGTTCCTCGATAAAATGGTTCCCTGGCTTTGATCCATTCTTGTCTGTCAGGTCTCCTGTCATCTGCTCTAGGTCGTTCTCTTGGATCCCTTCTATATAATAATAATAATAAAAATAGAGCTACTGTAGAAAATACTTGACAATATTACACACACAACATATGGAGTAGCAATAGCACGTATTTATTTAAATCTAAAATAATCCAACTTCGAGCAAAAAAAAAAGAGTTTTCTTCTGCCTTTTTTAAACGCTAGAAAGAAACTAATAGAATCTTCCTTTTATTTGTCTCATTTTAGCGTCAAAAAAAAATAGTTGAAGAGCCTTTTTGCTGTAAAGATGCGCAATAGAAGATGTGCATTGCTAGTCCGTATTGTATTACAGTCTACTCTCGTTATAACGCCACCATCCGGATTTTGCAAAAAAGCGGTGTAAGGCGAGGGTGGCGTTGTATCGAACACGTTTAAAATGTGAAATTTAAAGATACAATAAATCATTTATAACAATTACTAATAACAATTATATTCTAAGTCAATATATAGAATGCAAAACCGGCATTAATTAATTAATATGATAAATAGAAAGCATTCATTTATTATTTATTCATAAAAAGTAATTACATTTCTTGAAGAAGTCTGTGATCACAACTTGTGTTTTCTCTCCCTCACTTATGGCATAGACACGACGTAACAAATCCGCAGATTGATTGACGTCGTCAGATGTTGCTCTCTTGGAGTGCTCAAGAAACAACAAAACTGTCTCAGCAGCTGTTCTGGCTTCCCTTAACGATGGTAGGCGCTGGGTCACTGTTGTATCATCATCCTCGCCAAGTTCTTCTTTCGCTGTAACAGTGGACACTAGCAAATTGTCATCTGTTAGCTTCATTTCCGCCTCCTGGGAATCATCAACCAGTTGAAACTCCCTTTCAGTCATCAAATTCTCTGGTGTAATAGCGAAGATGTCGCGAATGCGATCAAGCAGATTTCCATATTTAAGAGGCTCAACTGCAGCAGTAGAAGTGAAGCGAATGCCTGTGTGATTCCAGCAGTTGCTGATGGAATCAGGGCCCACAGAATCCCAAGCCATTTTACAATGGGGTAGATGTGCATCCGCCAATTCCACCATTTTCTGGAGTTGAAGCTTGCGATATTGACCCTTGAAACTTTTGATGATGCCACTATCCAGTGGTTGCTGACTGGCAGTCATATTTGGTGGAAGGAAGTGTATCTTTATGTTGCTGAGACCATCATTAGGGACACAGTGAGACGTAGCGTTATCTAACAACAGTAGGATACGACGTCCTTCAGAGACAAGCTGCTTGTTGAACTGCAGTAGCCATTCTTGAAAGATGCTAGAGGTCATCCATGCTTTGCTGTTAGATGTGTAAGTGCAGTAGAAGTGTGGACTAAAGTTTCTGAAGCATCGAGGCTTTGCCGATTTTCCAATAATCAGCAATCGCCACTTGTCTGTTCCAGTAGAGTTGCAGCACAGTAGAACAGTGATTCGTTGCTTCATCCTTTTGACACCACGGCAGTTTTAATCTTTGTGAGCAAGTGTTCGGTCAGGAATGAGCTGAAAAAAATAATCCTGTTTCGTCTGGTTTGTATATGTTGGTTGGGTCATATCCGGAGTTCGCCAGAATACTGTTCAAATTTGTAAGGTGTTCATCAATGATAGCTGGAGAAATCGATGCGCCTTCCCCACAGAGTCGTCGTTGCGAAATATGGAATCTCCCTTTAAATCGCTGCAGCCACCCACTGCTGTACGCGAAATTTTCTGGTACGGCCAACTGCTCGCCAAGTTTTTTTTGCCTTTTCTCTTAGGAGGTCATCAGTAATAATAATATTATTGGCACGCTTTTGGGTAAACCAGTTGAAGAGAGCGTCTTCCAAGTCACTAAATTTTCCGACTCTTTGTCTCTTTGAAGAACCAACAGTATAATTTTCCCACTTCTCAGCCTGAGTGAGAATATCACGGACAGTTGTTCGTGGAAGTGAGAAACGCTCTCCAATCTCATTCTTCGACATCATAGGGTTATTTCTTGCCAACTGGCATATCTCCTTCCTCTTTTCAATGGTGATCGACTCACGTTTACGCTTTTGGGAACTCATGATACGACAATAAATTTGTTGTTTGACGTTAGCAAAGGATGAAGCGACTGTGTATGTCCCAGGCACAAGCAGAAAAAGGGTCTGCTGGCTGTTCACGCAATCTGTTATCTGTTGTGTCAACAGCAAACAAAGTCCGGTGCCGCTGGCGGAAAATATGCAGACAGGAAAAGGGGAGCGGGGGTGAGGGGACGTTGTGAGCGGCGCTATAACGAGTGGTTTTTGCTACTTGGGATACGAAAAAATCAGCGGCGGAAGGCGAACAGCGAGGGAGTGGCGTTATATCGAGAAAAATACATTGATGTCGATTGGGACAAAACGAAAAAGCGGCGTAAGGCGAGGGTGGCGTTATATCGAGTGGCGTTATAACGAGAGTAGACTGTAGTATTAAGAATATTTGATATTTGATAGGGTATCTCTAAATTTACATAAAAATCAGTTTTGATAGAAAAGACATATTTCTAATTGATAATTGTGTGGATTCCTTTTATTGATTCACTAGACGAATGGCCCGGGAAACGCCCGGGGTTTACCCGAGTACGAATATATTCTAAAAACGTTGACTTGGGTGGTCGCTATTAACAGGGTGGTCTGTATAGACAGGTGGATGTATCACACAGCTGATAACAGGGTTGTCTAGAGTGGTCGCTATAGACAGGGTGGTCTGTATAGACAGGTTTATGAGAGAGGCACAAACTTACAGGTTGTTGACGCCGCAATCCCCAGAGAGAGTGTTTTTTGTTGCATCATGCTGTGACTCACACGACGACCCAAGGTCAACAGGGGTGGAGCAGCAAGCTTAAGCCTATCACCGTCTGGCGGCGCTGCTTGCGAGTTATATCTACAATTCTGCAAATAACTCGAAGGATATTCAAGATATTCAAGAAATTATTTTCGAAAACCTTTCCGGGGATATACCTAATAATATCCCAGAATTTCATGGCGATTGGATGTATGGTTTTTGAATAACAGGGTTGTCTAAAGGGGGGCAGGGAGGACACGTGTTCCCTTGCAGCCAATGAGCGCGCATTCTATCCGTGAGCTTCAGACAAACAGACAAACAGACAAACAAACAGACAGAATAAGGCAAATATATAAGTAGATAGTGTATACAGAATAGGGCTATATATGGGGTTGAATATATTGTTGCACCAAGTTGCAGCTTCGTAGGGTCGTCGACCTTGGTTTCTTCCTTCTTGGTGTTATACACGTTTCCTGAGCGGGTTTCCATAGTCGAAGCAAATTAATAAAAGTAAATTAAAATAAATTACCTTTTAAAGTTATTACGTTTATTTATTCGTTGTCTTCCTCGTAGGTCTCGATCTGCAGTCTTGGTCTCGGTCCTCTCTCGCTCCAATAACCAATCAAGATATATGTACAATAAAACATTACAAAAGTAATGAAACTATAAAAAGGAATGATGATAATCTAAATAATCTGTTTTAAATAAAAATAAATATATATATAATTTAAATTTTAAATATATTAAAAATAATATTATAAATAATTTTTAAAATACGCGCATTAATCATGATGCAACAATATTATACGTTGCCATACATACAAAACAGTCTAAGAATCGATTGTATTACTGTACGAGTTATTCCTTGGTCGTGTAATTTCTCGTTATGATCAGAATTGGATATTCAGATGATTCGGTATAACGCTGTTAGACTTATTTTAATTCTAAATTTTATGGAAAATAGAACAAAGGGTGAAATTATGCAAGGATCAGGATAAATACAGTATCCTATACTAGGATAAATTAAGAAGAAAAAAGACATCTCCTGATTACAATTTTACAATTATTTTTATTTCCAAAGCGCTATATCCCGCAAGGGATACTTGCGTCAAACAAGGAGAAAAGTTTATTTACATAAGTTATTTACATTATTCAACGCATTAAAACATTAGAGATCCAGATTTTTTAGAAAGTTTAGAATGTATTTACAAAATGAATTAAACTTTAAATATGATTTTTTTTTGTCGGAAATCAAATCGTCAAGTTCACAAACAACTAGTTCATTCTTCATTCTATAATCTTGAAATTCTGGGCAATCGATCAGTAGATATCTTGAGGTTTGTTCTTCAATACCACAAAAACAACTTGAATCCTCCACTGCCTTTATTCTATTTAAAAAAACTTTTGATATTTTCGTGCAACTAAATATTTGCTATTTAGTCAATTCTGGAATAATTAAAAATCAACGATTAGTTTATATTTATTCCGATAGATGGCGCAAGCTATCAGTAACTTTTAGATTCACGATCAGGAGATGATTTTTTTTTATGTCAAAAAGCATAAAACGATCCATGCCTTGAAGTTAATATCATGGAATTTGGTTGAAAATTTTATAAAAGAGTACATATGTGTCAGCAAATTCTTGGAAACTATTTGCATACGATATGGTATTCCATATACATAACCCTATACTTTATATATATATATAATACTTTAATTAAAAAAGCATATGATGCACTAGCGGGCCATCTGTTATCAAAATTCAAAACTATTTTAAAGGCGTAAGAATCTTTTTGAAATTAAACAATTTCTACTGCCCTTACTGCAATGGAAAAATTAATGGGAGGGCCTGGCTCATCAGTGGTGAACTCTCCCAGCGGTTTCGCCAGTTTAATCTACCATACTGCTGTTATATTGCATTTTTGGAACCTCCTTTTATAGTGATACTGTTGATAGACTCTTGGAATGGGTATTTTAGAAGAACTATGGACATAAGCTTTGAGAACAGTAGAATTACATACAATTATAAATATATAATATGCTTCGAGCAATCGCTCTTCCGCAAATATCAAATTGTTTCTTTTATTAGAGCATTTATAATATGATGCACTAGCGCACTAAGGAATATATTGGATCAAAATATCATTTATTTTACTAAAATTTCAGTTGGCTGAACGCCAACCTTTATCAAGGTGTTATAACATTTTAAAGTGTGTCAACAAAAAACTCAGCGCCACATAGCGTCAATGGAATTAAGTTTTAAAAATATATTTAGTTATAAAAATAGAATACTTTATGAATTAATTAAAAAATAAAATTTTAAACTATATAAACTAGTGTTTTAGATTTAGAATTACTACTTTTGAGAATTTTAGGAGACCATGTATTTCGAAATAATACATATTCTTTGTGTGAAAATGTGAAAACATTCTATCAAAGAGGACTATTATTTTATATTTGCCTGAATTACTCGATATATATATTTCCACAGATGTCAGATTTTCCCAAATCCTTATACCGAATACACATAAAGCAATCATAAATAAATCTTTAATTAAAAAGACATATATTGGATCAAAATATCATTTATTTTACCAATATTTCTGTTGGCTGAACGCCAACCTTTATTATAACATATTAATGTGTGTCAACAACAAACTCAGCGCCACATAACGTCAACCGATGTTATGTAGCACTGAGTTTGTTGTTGGCATACATTAAATATGTTATAATACCTTGATAAAGGTTGGCGTTCAGCCAACTGAAATATTGGTAAAATAAATTATATTTTAAACCAGTGTATGCTTTTTTATTCAAATTAGAATTATCTAATTGAAAATATATATTTATAACACACAAGACAATAATTAAAAATAACTAAAAATAAAAAAATATAAATAATTTTCTTTAAAATGTTGAATTCTTGTCTAGACCTTTATTGGTTTTTAAGCATTCTCACTAGCCTCGTGTCCTTCCATTATATATACCATGGTATAATACAAAATAAAGTTGCGGGGAAGATGGTATTCATGTACCTAAAGTGACCAATTTTCCTTTAAGAATATATTAAAACAATACATTTTGGTTTATCACTACAATATAGAACATTAAGGTGGGTGATAAGGAATATGGGAAACATAGTTTTAAAAATTCAGACAAAATTTAACCTGTATACCCCCGAGCTATGGCCCGCAACAATACAGTGAAGAGAGATAGAGACTTCGATTCCATAACAACTTACTAAAGGATATACAAAATCGATCTAACTTATCAAAAAATGTGTTTAAGCTGGTAAAGCGGCAAGACCAACTTTTAGAACAGAATTAAACATAAATTCTATTCTCTAAAAAGATGAAGGTTACTTCTCCCATCAGGATGAGCCATCAAAACTAGACGTCATCTATTGACCTTCGCCGCAAACTAGCGGCTTCGGTTCGGTGACAAAGTCTTAACACCAGGTTTGGCAAACTGAGAAGCGTCCACCTAGAGACCAGGGTTTGGGATAATGACCCTCGTCAGTTTAGGACGGACTTTATTCAATGAAATCCATAGTTTGTCAAAGCTGGTGTTGTGGCTTTGTCACCGACCCGATGCCGCTAATTTATGGCGACGGTCAATAGATGGCTTCTAGTTTTGACGTCTATTTTGACGGAAGAGGCAATCTTTATCTTTATAGATGAATATCCTCCCACGCAGCAAAATTTTCAATTAAATTCTAATCTAGAACGACATTTGAAAATTATCGCGCATGTGTTTCTTTTAAACGAAAAATCGAAATTTATTTTAAGGAAAAATAAAGATTATTTCTAACCTTAAGGATGAAGTATGAAAGGATGAATTGTGAAGAGTAATGATAAACGGAAAAATAAAAGTGTCCAGGGATGAATTCCTAAAATAAATTTCGATTTTTCGTTTAAAAGAAACACATGCGGGATAATTTTCAAATGTCATTCTACAATCATAAGCCGCATTATATTGTATTATAAATTTTCTATTCTGTATTCAACAAAAATATTAAAGGAGTAGACCAACTGTACCAAGATAACCAAACTTTATCACCAAACTATAGCAATACATTGATCATCTTGGGAGAATTCTGATTGAGAATGAAAACTAATCAAAGGACATCTTCACTTGAAAAGTAAGAAATCGACTAATAAATGTGAATAATACCGTTTAATAAAAGTCTGTAATTGATCTATATCTTTTCTCGAAGAGATAAGAATCCTAAAAGTAATTTGAAGCTATCAAGAATTCGATGTTGTTAATTAGAAAGAAATTGGAAGAGTTAATTCATTTTTTACCCATTCTACTTCATCTCAATTAAAAGAATTAGATAATTAGACTGAAATTAAAAGAGTTTCACCTACAATTCTTCTTTTTTATTTCTTGTGAAAGTCACTTTCTAAGAAAGTGATTTTTACATTGCGTAGAAAACATGGAGAAAAGAGTAGGCGGAAATGAGTTTTAGAATTCTTTTATAAAAATGGTATAGAACTGCATATAGAGAGAAAGTGAGAAAAAATTATCTTTCTATATAAATTTAAATATATAATAGATTATATTAATAATTAAAAATTACTAATTAAATATTATATCATCTCTATTTACTCTATCGTTTGCTTTTTAAAAAGGTATTTAGGATTTTTTGTGATTCTTTCGTAGTTAACTCTCTTTTGTTACTATGTTCTTGTTCATAATGGAATTTTCTCTTTATTAGCCTTTTTTTTTTTACTAATCTCAGTCTCTATTTTCCCTTTTGATCTTTCTCATTTAACGCTAGTCATTTATAGTAAGCTTTTGTACAAGAATTCTGAATAACGAATTTATAATCCCATATAGTGGGGACAGTGGAAAGATGGTCTAAACAGTTGGTTTTCTATCGCTACGACCCGGGTTCGATTCCCGTAATTGGGTACTTTTTTATGTTAAAAATAAATGCTCCAACTCCACCAGAGAGTGCAATTAACCAAGGGAGCTCTTGCACATTTGTAAGTGCAAAGTGGAACTGCTTTTTTCATATGTGCAGAAATGTGGTGCACTTACAGTAAAAGCAGTCGCCTACTTCCACCAATCATGATTATCATGGCCACGTGTACTAGAATTAAACAAAAGAAATCCCATATATAATAAACATGTATTAAACAAGCCACAAAAATATTACATCACCTAGAAATACTAATGTAATATTTCTATAATTTGGTGAGAGAGCTATATACAGTAGACTCTCCTATAACGCGAATTTCTACAACGCGATAAAAAATTGCGACAAATGTATTCATACAACGCGAATTTTCGTATAACGCGTTATAAAATAAAACAATTTACCCTAACAACATTCGCGTTATACAAGTTTTATTTCGTACAGCGCGAATTCCTATAACGGGATTTCATACAACACGGAACACATTAATCGCGTTATAGGAGAGCTTACTGTAATGAATGGTGTGTGATATATGAAAAATATTTTATTTGAATTTTTGAAAAGGGGATGTGAATGTATTGAGATACAGCTTTTATCAATATTTGGGGTATCCTCCTTTGGCATGTATACAAGTAGCTAGACGAAGAGACATACTGTCATAGTTTTTTATGGCTTCTTATGGAATTCTAGACCAAGCTATTTACTTTTTTTTGCTGAATCAGTTGAAGATTATTTGGTTGTGAAGTTTGACAGATTTTCCTCTCCAAAATGTCCTTTACATGTTCAATTAGGTAAAGATATAGGGAACATGCGGGCTAGGAAAGGATGTCAGCATTTTTATGGAAGGCTCTGAGATGTTGGTTGTATGTGGTCGGACATTATCTTGTTGGAAAATGACATTATTAGTCTGCTCAAGAAATGGTAACACAATAGCTTGTAACACATCTGCAATGTATAACTGAGCAGTTATTGTGTCTTGAATAACTACTAAAGGGGTTTTACTTTCGTAGTTGATGCCATCTCACACAATGAAGTCAGGGGTTCTTGCTGTATGTCTTTCTACTGCTGTGTGTCTTTGTAAACGGACACTAAACAATCTAAGCTTTCGAAAAGGGTTCTTTAATCTAAAGCTAAGAAATATTACCTAACACTAGCTAGCTAGTAGATTGGGAATATATACACAAGTACTATATAAGCAATATGCAAACATATAATAAACAATTTTAGATTTAAAAAAGCGACATTATACTGCTGTATGTTATTGTCAAATATTATTTTTATTCTATGATTGTAATAATCTGTGGATTAAAGTCTGTGGTGTCAGGAATGTATATATATAGGTGAGAGTTAATAGAGATGTGTGATTAGAGTTTGGTGCAAATATATTACAGCCACAGACAAAAATAGGATAAACGCATTCATGAGAATCTTCCTTCGGACAAGTATAGGAGCTCCATTCAACCTATCAAACAAGATACTGAAGGAGGACTTGAACCAACCCGATCTAGAAGATATGTACCAAACTTCCCCGTTAATAAATTATACCTTCAGATGCAAAATTAAAATAATCCAACCATACAAGATATTCTACAAAATAAAGGAGATATTAATCCCCGATTCCGACGACCCGGCCCTGACACTTAGTCAAGAGCTCATCGCTCAACAGCTGCCCTCCTGCAAGGTCTGGGGGGACCACCTCTACTCCACCAACTCGCCATGTGTAAATAGCTAGGACAAGGTGACTCGCGAGCTGTGCTCGAATATAACACCTGTAAATTGAGACGAAATAAATAAATAAATAGAGATGTGTATGGTTAGAAAGGTGTGTGGCTAGAGAGATGTTATTTATTAGGAATGTTAACTTATATATATTTAGTAATTTATGTTTCTTATTTTTGTATCTTCAATAAAGAAGATTTATATTTTAGAAGAGAAGTAATTATTGAGATCCACCACCAACACATACTACGCTCAAAATTAGCAATATCCATAATAGTCCAAAATCCTGATACCATTATTTTATTTATTATCATTACAATTCATCATATCAAGATTGAAAACCCTTCAAAATACTATTTCCAACCAATCCTCAATAAATAATCTTCAACAATGTTTATTTCCAATCAATAACAAAAGCCATTTGAGATATCCAAAATAGATAACAAAAGCCTTTCATTATAAACATCACTTTGAATAAAAAGATAACTGAAAATAACACAAAACTTTGTAATAAAATTTTTATAGAAGAATCAACCTCATAACTAATTGATAGCTAGCTGAAACTAACAGAATATTTAAATGCCTCCATCATTGGGTAATTACACAGAAAAGCAGAAGACCGAACCTCTTGGCAAAAACATTAAACCAGACGACAACCAATCTCTACGCTAATGAATTAACAAAAACGCTATTCTAATTAGTCGACGACTTTAAAAATTCAGCAGCAGCGCCTCTAAACTTTACCATCCTTCATCAGTTATTTGAGTAAAATAGGATCGAACGCATCCTCCTCTCTCTCTCTCTGCAAGAAAAAAAATCCATGTCTGGATTAGATTCCAGATCCTCTCGGCCAACTAATCTTGCTGACGGTGAATTTGCAAGGCGCTCGTTCTCCCTTCTCTCTTGAAATTGAACCGTTTCATTATTTATTCTCCCTTGTTTCAGTTCCTTTTTTTTTGTTGGATTTAGTGTTTTGGAGTTTAAATGTTTCGTTGTATATTTGGTTATGTTTCCCTGTTTACATAGGTAGTTATATCTTCATCCAACTATTGGGTAATGATCACCAAATATATCGATGACGTAGAAGAAGACCATAGATCCATTTTTCTCATAGTTTATTCACCTCTACTCTTCTTCCCATAAAGTATATATATCTTATATAAAGAAAAGAGAGATTTTCTGTTGTATTTTTGATCATGTTAAGGATTATGCTATGGTGATGCAGTCGTGGGAATAATAAAATAATTTTGATCAGAGATTTTCTTTATTTGAGCTGAGAAATATATAAAAGAACATAATTTGATAAAAGTACTGCCTGGCTTAAGGCGAGTAGAATAAGGAAAACAAAATAATTATTTACATAATGTACAAAAGTTTTGAGTCGGCCAACGGGGAACAACAACAACGAGTTTTATAGGGCAAGCCTGACCTCTGGCGGTCGATTTAACAATATTTGTATCTATGAAATATACTTTTTAAAAATATAATATTTTAATATAATATATATATATATATATATAGAGGAGAGATTGAGATTGAAACTGATTTATTTAAAAGTCCATATAAGATTATATAAGATTAAATAAAGAATAAATATAAATATGAATAAATGAGATTATATAATGATAAATATATGAATAAATTGATATAAATAAATAGAGAGAGAGAGACAATACACACTTATTCCATAACTCTTAATATCAAAAGTAAAACTCACAGCGATGTGTGTGTAAATAAAAGGTTTGCACAAGAAACTCAGCCCTGGAAGCTTATTTATTTTATTAAATAGCTACAACATAGATTTTACTCTTTTTACAAATTTATAGGAAGGGGG
The DNA here is from genome assembly GCA_030710605.1 of Cordylochernes scorpioides. Classification (NCBI taxonomy): domain Eukaryota; kingdom Metazoa; phylum Arthropoda; class Arachnida; order Pseudoscorpiones; family Chernetidae; genus Cordylochernes; species Cordylochernes scorpioides. The sequence goes on along the minus strand of CP092872.1, from coordinate 87,400,205 downwards.
GGGTTGTAAATGTTAAATTAAAATTGATTATTGATTTAGTATTAGAATATAAAATTGCTATAATGTATTAAATGAGAATATAAACAATAGTAATGTGTTTCTTTTTTCGTTCGAAGTGAAGTTTTCAGATCTTTATAATCCTTCCACAGACATAAAGATCAAAAGGCTTGCACTTTGCACGAATAAAGAAACGAATTGATACTGCTCTTATATTCTTACTAGACGAATGGCCCGGGCAACGCCCGGGTTTTACCCGAGTGCGTATATATTTTAAAAACGTTTTAATTCAAATACTATTCGTTTATTTTATTTTATTTAAAGAAACATATTTTCATTTAAGTATTGTTATTTATTTTAAAAGATTAAGTAATTGTGCAAAACGATAATTGCCTTAAAAAAAGAAACATTCGCGGTGATTTTGTCTTGCATTCGTTTATACAATTATTATATATATTGGCATCATATATTAACTTTATGAACTTCACACAGTGAACTTCACACAGACAGAATAAGGCAATTATATAAGTAGATTTCAAACTTAGAATTAAGGATAAATTCGTAACATATTAAATTTGCATATTATTCATCGTGATACTCCTGTGGAAGGACTGATAGGTCCGAAAGCTAGAGAATAAAAATTTGAGCAAGAAACTTGGCCCTGGAGACTTTATTTTCTTTATATAATATTATTTATTATTAATAACCTAATATCACACACACACAAAGCTTTATTAAGACCAGCTGTCTTATATTAATAACCTAATATACAAAACACAAACTTAGTATATGCGTAAAACAAGAACAATAATGAGATAATTATTTACAAGAGATTTTTTTTCAAACACGAGAGCTCGTCTATAGATACTCTGTGTAATATTCCAACAATCCCTTTCTCAATGGCTGTAGGTGATGAGTCTCATTCCTCGCAAATGCGACAGAAAATTCAACACTATATAAACATATAATACACTGCGGTGTGTTATTGTAAAACAACACTTGAAGTTACACCGCATGAGTTTCCGAACTAGTGGACATGGCATCTGCCCGGTAAGCGGAACGTTGTGGGTTCGATTCCCATCCCTGGACACTTTTATTTTTCCGTTCATCATTACTCTTCATGATTCACCCTTTCATACCTCATCCAAAAAGGTTAGAAATAGTCAATATTTCACCTTGAAATAAATTTTGATTTTTCATTGAAAAGAAACTCATGCGGTGTAACTTCAAGTGTTGTTTTACTATATAAACATATAACTAAGAGACACCTCTCCCTTTAATTATACATTAGAACGATGCACTGCTTATCACCCCAAAAAGAAGCTTCATCAGTGATGATAAAGAATGATCCACAAAACTAGGCAACCATTGTTCATCAAAGTCTTTGTTATCGCCAGTCGTCTATTTTTTTTTTAATAGACAAGCAATTTTGTTCACACTTGGTTATCTCGTGTGTTTTCAATAAAGATCACTATGTATCGAATAGCTTTCAGAGTTATTGTCTGAATCCCGATATACATGCTAAAAGGTACAACTTCTTTAAGTTTTGTCCATGAGTGTATTATATTCACACTTGGTTATCTCGTGTGTTTTAAATAAAGTTCACTATGTTTCAAATATCTTTAAGAGTTATTGTCTGAATCCCGATATACATGCTGAAAGGTACAACTTCCTTAAGTTTTGTCCATGAGTGTATTATGTTCACACTTGGTTATCTCGTGTGTTTTAAATAAAGTTCACTATGTTTCAAATATCTTTAAGAGTTATTGTCTGAATCCCGATATACATGCTGAAAGGTACAACTTCCTTAAGTTTTGTCCATGAGTGTATTATGTTCACACTTGGTTATCTCGTGTGTTTTAAATAAAGTTCACTATGTTTCAAATATCTTTAAGAGTTATTGTCTGAATCCCGATATACATGCTGAAAGGTACAACTTCCTTAAGTTTTGTCCATGAGTGTATTATGTTCACACTTGGTTATCTCGTGTGTTTTAAATAAAGTTCACTATGTTTCAAATATCTTTAAGAGTTATTGTCTGAATCCCGATATACATGCTGAAAGGTACACCTTCCTTAAGTTTTGTCCATGAGTGTATTATGTTCACACTTGGTTATCTCGTGTGTTTTAAATAAAGTTCACTATGTTTCAAATATCTTTAAGAGTTATTGTCTGAATCCCGATATACATGCTGAAAGGTACAACTTCCTTAAGTTTTGTCCATGAGTGTATTATGTTCACACTTGGTTATCTCGTGTGTTTTAAATAAAGTTCACTATGTTTCAAATATCTTTAAGAGTTATTGTCTGAATCCCGATATACATGCTGAAAGGTACAACTTCCTTAAGTTTTGTCCATGAGTGTATTATGTTCACACTTGGTTATCTCGTGTGTTTTAAATAAAGTTCACTATGTTTCAAATATCTTTAAGAGTTATTGTCTGAATCCCGATATACATGCTGAAAGGTACAACTTCCTTAAGTTTTGTCCATGAGTGTATTATGTTCACACTTGGTTATCTCTTGTGTTTTAAATAAAGTTCACTATGTTTCAAATATCTTTAAGAGTTATTGTCTGAATCCCGATATACATGCTGAAAGGTACAACTTCCTTAAGTTTTGTCCATGAGTGTATTATGTTCACACTTGGTTATCTCGTGTGTTTTAAATAAAGTTCACTATGTTTCAAATATCTTTCAGAGTTATTGTCTGAATCCCGATATACATGTTGAAAGGTACAACTTCCTTAAGTTTTGTCCATGAGTGTATTATGTTCACACTTGGTTATCTCGTGTGTCTTCAATAAAGGTCACTGTAATATCTTTCAGAGTTATTGTCTGAATCCCGATATACATGCTGAAAGGTACAACTTCCTTAAGTTTTGTCCATGAGTGTACATGTGTCTTTAATAAAGGTCACTGTAATATCTTTCAGAGTTATTGTCTGAATCCCGATATACATGCTGAAAGGTACAACTTCCTTAAGTTTTGTAAATAAGGGACATTATAGAGACGGCTTCAATTTTATAATGTTGTGGCTTGTTCTTTATCATCACTAGTAAATTTAATGCTAGGGTGATGAACAAGTTCATTCTTCTGATGCATAATTGGGATGCCTTTTTTTAAGTACATGAATGCCATCCTCCTTCATGTTATATAACCATATGTAAATCTGTAAATTGAAATGGTATCTATAATTTAATCATATTGTAGCAAGTATTTATTATTTTATTAACAGAATATACTTTTTATCGAATAAAATAAACTCTTCGAGGTAAAATAGAAAAATAAAACGGAGATTGAAGAAAAGTTTCTTGTGCAAATTTTATTAGCAAGCTTTCGGAGGCAGGCGTCCTTCTACAGGCTTTGTTTACGATAACTAAACAAAAGAACGAGATAAGTTTATATAAGACAAGATATTTTTGCATACGAGAGAAAAATATAACATTATAAAAATAAATAAAGAGAAATGTGAAAATGTAAATTTCGTATGTACAACAATGATATGCAAAATTTGTTCCAAGGACGTTAAACCTATGAATTAAAAACTTTCTTACTATTGTGACATCAATACGACAAAGTTAATGGCAAATAAATAATGAGGATGAACCTATAGGTTCATATATTATATTATCATATATTATAGGTTCATATTCATTGTTTATTTGCCATTAACTTTGTCGTATTGATGTCACAATAGTAAAAAAGATTTTATTTCATAGGTTTAACGTCCTTGGAACAAATTTTGCATATCATTGTTGTACATACGAAATTTACGTTTTCACTTTTCTCTTTATTTATTTTTATAGTGCTACTAGCCGAATGACCCGGGTTTTACCCGATTAAATGCTTTTATTGAAATACTATTCGTTACAATTATAAATAGGCGCCGTGGATGTCATTCTTGTATAATATATAAATGAGTTTTAAAAATTGTAAAAAAAAAAAATGCATCGGCCGGGAATCGAACCCGGGCCGCCCGCGTGGCAGGCGAGCATTCTACCACTGAACCACCGATGGTTATGAGAAATGGCCATATTTGGGTATTTATTCCATTTACAAAGCAAACGGCGACAGAATTGATTAAGAATTGTTGCTTGTTTATGACGCTGATAACTGTATATAATGCTATATTTTTCTCTCTCGTATGCAAAAATATCTTGTCTTATATAAACTCATCTTGTCCTTTTGTTTAATTATCGTAAAAAAAAGGCCTGTAGAAGGACGTCCAAAAGCTTGCAAATAAAATATGCACAAGATACTACTCTTCAATCTCCATTTTATTTTTCTATAATTTTTTATGTTTATAGTTTTCTACTCTGTAAACTTCCCTTATTACTTATCTTTTGATTCTAGCATTCATAGTTTGTTCTTGTCTTACATAAATTTCTGTGATCCCGAAGTTTGTCTTTTCTAATTTTCCACGTAGCAATATTATCACAATCTGTAAGTGTTTTACTTATTCCAATTACACGTGGTACGGGCTATAATACAAAAAAAAAAAAAAACTCGACCATTTCTAACCAGGAGTGGTTTCAAGTTTTATCAACTTGCCTGTTTAAGAGTGATAGTCACTTGATTATTGATTGCATCAAAATCTTTAACACCTCAAAGGGGAGATGCCTTTATTTAGACAATACAACTAAAACTTCAGCGTGCACACACCTTATATATCCTTTTTATATTTGCATAAGCTTTATTTTCTCTAATGTGCCAAATATACATATTTACGAAATACATCTTCTTTAAAAAAAAAAGGGAAGAACAAATTTAATTATACTTTAGTATAATATCATGAATAACCCAAACAGATTTTTTTTTTAAATGTAATTTGAAGAAACCATTATAAATCGACATACAAAGCGAATACAAAGAAAAAAATCAATAATTCCAACACACAAATCAAAAACAAATTAATTTTACACCAAAAGAAATGGTGAAAGAAAAGCGGTTAAATCCATCCAACAAAGACATTCTTGCCTTTAAAAACACATCTCGAATTATCAAAAAGAAAAAAAACGTTTACTTCCGTACTGAAGAAAGAAAAGAAGGAAAAATTCGCCCATTACGAGCTTATGATGGACTCTGTTGAAAGTAACAAAAGAAGAGGAGTTTTAAAAGGGAATCAGCAACCCTGGCGACGATCTGCTATGTAATTGGCTGGCTAGATACACTCGCTATTCCCTAATTGGTTGGCTAGGATTACCTTCACCATTTTCTTACCATTTATTTACTTCTTGGCACAGAAATAAAACAAGTTTATTTAAGCGAGATCACAAAAGTTAACTTGTTTATTTATACAGAAAATAGTTAACGTGCATTTATCTTCTTTTTATCTTTTCACTCTTAATTGAGTTAGCATTTTAACTACAAAGGTAATTATTATTTTATAGTGTAGAAAGAGAGGAAATATTTTTTTGAAAAAGAGAATGAAGAGTATAGTATTAAATATATGAATTCGTTAATGGGTGTATTTGAAGTCTTATATAGAACTATGTCAACTTTTCATTGTATTAGAGATATTTGAGGTAAAGAGATTGCTGAAATTTCAAATATATATTATATAAAATAATTAGATTTGAAAATATTTCTGTTGATTTTTGATCATCTTGAGGATTATGCTATGTTAATGCAGTCGTGGTTGAAAATCTTGAAAGTATGATAATAAAAATAGTAAATATTAGAAATAGCTTTAATTGAGCTTATAGAATATATAAGAAAACATAATTTTATAAAAGTAATGCCTAGCTTAAGGCGTAAGAATAAAAAAATGGAAAACTTATTTACATAATGTACAAAAGATTTGAGCCGGCCATCGAGAAACAACATCAATGAGTTTTTTTTGGGGAAGCGTGACCTCTGGCGGTCGATTTAGCAGAGTATTTGTATCTATGAAATATAATTTTAAATAAAATGATACTTTTATATAACATATATATATTAAAAGCAAAAAAAAGGTATTAGTTTATTTTTGTTCCACTAGATGGCGCTCTGCAATCTAAAAATGTTCATATGAGCGCGGTTAGTATAGGTATTTTTTTTAATATCTACACCTTATCTCTTTTTTATATATTTTGACACATACATATATGTAGAAATATATGTCAATATACACTAGATTTTCGTATGTTCCATAATTATAAATAGTGTTAAAATTAAAAGAGAAGGAATCGCCATCAATATTGTAGAAGGCGGAATAATTGTTACTCGCCATCAATATTGAAGAAGGAATTAAAGTTTACGGTGACGTGTTTCTTTTATAGACTCGTCGCCGAAAACTTTGATTGCTTCTTCAATATAAATAATGTAGCAGTCCTAAATGTAGATACAATTCAACCAATATGTAAAATACAAAATATGATGATAAAGTTTTATTGAGAGTCTGTCGCACCTAAGACAGAAAAAGGTTCGATTATACAAGTTATTTGTTTTACTTTCATTCCCCCTCCCCCCATCGACAAACGGCAGACATTGGCATTTCATCTTTCCTTCTCATGTAGATAACACCCTCTTGGATCTTGTACACGTCTTCGGCACTGACCTCTCTCTCTAAGGTGACATTCAACCTGCCTTGTTCTTTTGTGTTACCTTTAACGCTTGAACAAGAGGCCCATGACTGCATAGTGCCTGCCTACCACATCTATCAACCGACAGGATAACCCGCCTACGACATATATATACGACAAAAAGCTTTTGAATGCCAGAATAAAAAACTGTCATTTTAACCTCCGCAGAATTGAATCAACTCTACAAACTCTCCTACCTATAGTTCAAGGAATAATGGATAATTCACATTTCAAGCATTTAACTGAATATATCGAGACAAAATGCAGAAATAGAAGAGCTGGTATGCACAATCGCCAAAGTCAAAAACTCAACAGATGGAAGCATAACCCCAAAAACCATCTCAAAGAAAGTAATGTAATCAATCTGTCGAAACAACAGTTCACACCAGAAACCATGACACTATTAGCAAAAGGTCTCAACTTCGTCCCATCACAGAAAATAAACATCCCAAAAACAATAGCAAGCATTGAAACTTCAATTAAGAACATACCAAATGAAGAAAAAGAAAAGGTTAGAACAGAAATAGTGCCTATCCTCAAAAGCTTGAACCGACAGAATAAGAATAATCTTACTCAAGATGAAAGAAATATAATAAATTCCTTAAAGGCAAACAAGAGTATTGTAATTTCTCCTTCAGATAAAGGCAAAAATACTGTTATAATGGACACGATGGATTATGATAACAAAATCAAGCAGCTACTTGAAGAACAAAATGTATATGAACTGTTACCTAATAACCCCCTAGCGAACATAATCAAAGAGTTCAATAGACAATTGAACAAAATAAAACGTAATTATAAATTGGATAGCAAAACATTCGACAAACTAAAAGCAGCAAACACTAACTTGCCTATATTTTATGGCCTACCAAAGGTACACAAGCAAAACAGCCCTCTACGCCCCATTGTATCCTACGCCGGCACCCCCATATACCCCTTGTCGAAATACCTTTCCTCGATAATTTCACCTTTTCAGAAAGAATTACCTCATACTATTCCCAACTCCACAGCAGCAATAGAAATAATTTCAAGAACTCAAATAACGGAGAACAGTCGCCTGGTCTCCTTTGATGTTGAATCACTGTATACCTCAATCCCACATGACGAAGCTATTGCAGAAATTTCAGAATTCTTGAATGCCCACCCCAACCTACCATTGTCTATACCAAAGGAAGCCCTCATAGACTTACTCAAACTGTGCCTATCATTCAGCTACTTTAACTACAAGAATCAATACTTCAAACAGATCAAAGGCCTCCCGATGGGCAACCCAATATCTTCAGCTCTGGCAAACATTTTCATGAATAATATTGACCAATCAATAATAGACAATAAGCAGCTAAAAATAACATTCTGGAAGAGATATATTGACGATATTCTTTGCATAACCGAAAACAACAATACAACAAGCATTCTGAATTTCTTGAACAATATAAAACCATTTCTCACATTTACACATGAAATAGAAGAAAAAAACTCTTTATCATTCTTAGATATAATTCTCACCAGAAACAGCTCTAAAATAGAAACAGGCATTTACCGTAAGAAAACTCACACAGGTGGTTACTTAAATTTCAGCTCATTCGGTCCTATTAACCATAAAATATCTGTTATAAAAACCCTCTCAAAAAGAATATCTACTCATTGCTCCAATAATCTAGAAAAGGCACAACAAGAAAGAACAATACTAATGAATGAATTACAAAGCAATAGTTATCCCACAGAATTTATCAAAAGACAATTCCACAGATCAACATTCATCCCTCCTTCCAATAGCCAATCTCATAAATTATACTGCACACTTCCGTACAGCTACGGCATTGAAAGAATCAGCAGAACCCTCAAGAAATATAACATCAAGACCATATACCAGACACCATCCAACTTGAAAACACTTCGCCGCCATCCCGATACCAAACATAACACAAACAACAGTCAAAAATCCAACCTCATCTACAGAATCCCGTGCCGATCTTGCCCAGCTACATACATAGGAGAGACAGGAAAAACTCTGGAAGAAAGAACCAATCAACACCGGACAGCCCTTAAAAACTTTAGCCCTCTTTCCCTTTTAGTAGACCACGCACTGAAACAGGACCACATACCAAATTTCGACTCAACAGAAATAGTATATCAAAATATCAAGGATAAACATTCAAGACTTTTTCTAGAAAGCTGGAGCTCAATAGAAGATAAAAACAGTATCAACCGAAAAATAGACATTCCTCAACTATACTTACAATTTAAAACCACATAGCCCACTACTATACACGTATATATGTATATATATGGCAAATTGCTGATTTTCAATTCGTTTATTTTAAATGTATATATTTACTTAATTCTCTATATATTAATGTTTTACATATTATATTATTATTAATAATTATATTCATAGAGGCATGCATATTGTAGATTCTAGATATTTAAATTTTATAGCGGTTGTATATACTCGCAAAATGATACACGAGCTTCTCTAAAGCGATTTTGTTCCCAGAGGAAGTTTGGCGAGTTGCCTCACGAAATATCGGAAATAAAAACTTTATGATCCAAAATAGGCATTTTTAAATATTGTAATATATGGATTGCTCTATTTTCAAGCATATATATATATATATATATATAATAGTCCAAAAATTATATAATATATATATAATATATATTATAAATGACTGCGGCGTATGATTATAAAGCAATACTTAAAGTTTAACCGAATAAGTTTCTTTTATTTGTGAAAAATTAATTTTAATTTCAAAGAGAAATATCTAATATTTCTAACTTTTTGGATGACGTATGAAAAGGTTGAATATATGAAGAGTGATGGTCTATATATGATTGGATGACGTATGGAAAGGTGAAAATATGAAGAGTAATGGCGAACGGAAAAATAAAAGTGTCCAGGGGCGGGAATCGAACCCACAACCTTCTGCTTACCGGGCAGGTGCCATGTCCACTAGGCTACCCTGGACAAATAAAAGAAACTTATGCGGTTAAACTTTAAGTATTGCTTTATAATCATACGCCGCAGTCATTTATAATGTATTATAAGTTACTTTAAGTATTAGTTACGAACGGAGAAATACGTCCAGGGTAGCCTAGTGGACATGGCACCTGCCCGGTAAGCAGAAGGTTGTGGGTTCGATTCCCGCCCCTGGACACTTTTATTTTTCCGTTCGCCATTACTCTTCATATTTTCACCTTTCCATACGTCATCCAATCATATATAGACCATCACTCTTCATATATTCAACCTTTTCATACGTCATCCAAAAAGTTAGAAATATTAGATATTTCTCTTTGAAATTAAAATTGATTTTTCACAAATAAAAGAAACTTATGCGGTTAAACTTTAAGTATTGCTTTATATATTATATATATATAATATTATATACAGTGGACCCTCTCGGTTTGCGAGCATAATCCGTTCCAGAGCCATGCTCGTACTCCAAAACGCTCGTAGTGCGAAACTAATTTCTTATTTTTAATAATTGAAACTCGGGCAATTCTTCCATGAATTTTAGTTTAATTAGAGTCGGTAAACACTTCGTGATAAGTATAAGAGAAGCTTGTACTCCATTCAATATTTGAAATCATAGCTATCATATTTTTAATGAAAGATTCGAAAGAAAAATTTTACACGTGATAGTTACTGAATTTCAAACCTAGTGATAAGTAAATAAAAAGATAATCTACTTATATAATTGCCTTATTCTGAAGCTCACCGTCACCGTTCACGGATAGAATGCGCGCCCATTGGCTGCCGCAGGCGAACACGTGACCTCCCTGCCCCCCTCTAGACAACCCTGTTATCAGCTGTGTGATACATACACCTATCTATAGCGGCCACTCTAGACAACCCTGTTATCAGCTGTGTGATACATCCACCTGTCTATACAGACCACCCTGTCTATAGCGGTCACCTTAGGCAACCCTGTTACCCTGTTATCATTAGTGTGTTACATTCACCTGTCTATACAGACCACCCTGTCTATAGCGGTCACCTTAGGCAACCCTGTTATCAGCAGTGTGATACATACACCTGTCTATACAGACCACCCTGTCTATAGCGGCCACTCTAGACAACCCTGTTATCGGCTGTGTGATACATACACCTGTCTATACAGACCACCCTGTCTATAGCGGCCACTCTAGACAACCCTGTTATCGGCTGTGTGATACATACACCTGTCTATACAGACCACCCTGTCTATAGCGGCCACTCTAGACAACCCTGTTATCGGCTGTATGATACATACACCTGTCTATACAGACCACCCTGTCTATAGCGACCACTCTAGACAACACTGTTATCGGCTGTGTGATACATACACCTGTCTATACAGACCACCCTGTCTATAGCGACCACCCAAGACAACGTTTTTAAAATATATTCGCACTCGGGTAAAACCCGGGCGTTGCCCGGGCCATTCGTCTAGTGCATAAATAAATGTATAAAAAAGAGATAAAATAAACAAAAATAAAAGATAATGTTGGGATGGCTGATGCAATTGCGTTAAAAAAAAAACTATTTGAGGGGAAAATGGCATAAAAGGGTTATTTTATAACATTTTATTTTTTTCTTTCAATTTTATCGAAGAACTGGTCCAATGACTGTTGCTTCTGCCTCTTTTTGAGAATTTCACGGAAATGCGACATCGCATTATCGTTGAACTGATCCGTCGCTCGCAAAGCAGCCGGCTTATTCGGGTGGTGCTTTGCTGCGAACAATTGCACAGTTTCCCACATTTTACATATTTCCCGAATCTGATCTGAAGTGAGGGATCAAAGTGAATTTTCATCCTCCTCTTCCCCAGACGAGATCACCTCCTTAACCTTTTGGTGTTGCTCGCGATGAAGATCGATCAGTTCATTTGTGGTAAGCCCCTGATCTTCTTCCTCCACAAGCTCTTGAATGATTGGCTCATTCACCTCCAGTCCTAAAGTTTTCCCCAGAGACACAATAACATCGATAATTGGTGGCTCCTGTTCACCAGACAACCCCTTAAAATCATATGCATGGACGATGTGAGGCCACAATTTTGTCCAAGCAGAAACGAGAGTTCTCTGGGAAACTCTATTCCATGCTTTATCAATGATCTTAAGGCAGTGGACAATGTTGAAATGATTCTGCCAAAACTCTCGGAGAGTAAGGTTTGTTTCTTCAGTTAATTTGAAGCATCTCTGAAAAAGTTCTTTGATATATATTTTCTTAAAGTTGGAAATGACCTGCTGATCCATAGGCTGCAGTAGTGGGGTGGTGTTAGGAGGGGGAACCTGACCTCAATAAACTTGAATTCATCCAGTAAGTGATCCTTAAGGCTTGGTGGATGAGCAGGAGCATTGTCCATAACCAGCAACGCTCTGAGTGGCAGTTTTTCTTCACTGCAGGACCGAATGCTTCGTTCATCCACTCAACAAACAACAAACGAGTGACCCAAGCCTTAGTATTCGACTTCCACAAAACGTTCAATTGGCTTTTTGCACTTTGTGTTTCTTGAAAGCCCGTGGATTCTCAGAATGATACACGAGCAGTGGCTTTACTTTCAAATCTCCACTTGCATTAGCACACAGCAAGAGGGTGAGACGGTCTTTCATGGGCTTGTGACCGGGCATTGTATTCGCTTCGGCTGTAATGTAGGTTCTCTTCGGCATCTTTTTCCAAAAAAGTCCTGTTTCATCACAGTTAAAAACTTGCTGTGGGAGGTAACACTCGGTAACAACGAGCTTCTCGAACTCGGCAGTGAATGTCTCAGCTGCTTTAGCATCCGAACTTGCACCCTCTCCATGCCTCGTGACACTATGGATGCCACTTCTCCTCTTAAAGTTTTCGAACCACCCCATGCTGGCTTTGAAGTCTGCATGTACTTCGTTCTCTATTGATGTACATGGTATTTTACTCCCGAGTTCGGCGTACAAGGCCTTTGCCTTTTCACATATTAAATTCTGGGTTATGGTATCACCTGCTAATTGCTTCTCGTTTATCCATACAAGAATCAATTTTTCAACTTCTTCTAGAAGACGTGGACGCTGTTTTGATAGTCTTGTGACTCCTTTTGCTGCATCTAACTCCCTTAATTCCTTTTTCTTCTTCAATATTGTGCAAATCGTTGATGTCGACTTCTTATAAAATCTCGCTATTTCTGTCACCCGCATGCCACGTTCGTGCTTTTCAATCATTTCCCTCTTTGCCTCCATTGTGATAATATCCTTCTTCTTACCCAATTCTCTTTCAACATATTTCTTCACGGGGCCCATTTTGCAGTGGTTATAGGATTTTTATAGCAAGAGAGGTAGAAATTGTCACCAATTTTTGAAAATACATATATAATCTAAAAAATAAATAAGAAATTTAAAAAAGCTATTCCTTTATCATTGAGAGATAATTTTATCGTTGAATTAAAATTAGTCAAAATGATATACAGAGTATTTTAAGATTAAAGAAAACTTTTTAACTTTAATAGCACAACTTTTTAAATTCTAATAACATCTTCGAGCCTTTGTTTACAAATGGAAAAAGTTATCTTAAAAATTAAAAAAGTTTTCTTTAATTTTAAAATACTATATACATGTATATATATTAAGAAAAGGCATCTCCTTATCGTGCAACTGAAAGTTGCTGATGGCTGGCGCCATCTATCGGAATAAATATCAACTATTCTCGTTGATTTTTAATTATTCCAGAATTGGCCAATGTATATATATATATATATGTATCGATTTGAATATATACATTATAGTATGTATTAAATATATATACTTTGTACTTATATTATAATGATTAATAACAATCCATAAATAAAATAATATTTAATATAAAAATATGCCCTCATCCCGCCGCTAAAGGTGGAAATGGAGAAGAGGGGCAACCATCACGAGTTGCTCGTAATGCGAAATTTCACTCGTAATCCGAGGTAAATTTTTTCAAAATATTTTGCTCGTACTGCGAAAAGCTCGTACTCCAAGGTGCTCGTAAACCGAGGGTCCACTGTATATATATATATATAAATTAATGTTTGTATGTCTGAATGTCCGGTATACAAATTCGCAGTAGTTCACTAATTCAAACCAAAATTTCCATACATAGGTAAAAGAATACGGGGAAGACGATAGGCTATTTTAAAAAATATATATAAATCAATTATTAAAACTATATATTCAAATTATTCAACTTAGCTCACAAACAGCGCCCTCTAGAACGCGTGGGGATCTGACGGCGGCGCGCGCCTATTGGCTGCTTTATACTCTTTACTTTTGTTTAGCTTTTAAATAACATATTTTTCTCTACTTTGCCTATTTTTATTACTGTTTTATACTCTTTTCTTTTGTTCAGCTTTTAGAGATCTGAGATGCCTCTCCCAAGAAACGCAAACCTATTGGAAAAGTCCTACCAGAAGTGAGTAAAAAAAGAAATGTGCGGAGTGCTGAGACTGCTGTGCAACGTGAGCATCGTCTTAGGATTAATCGAGAAAGGGCCAGTACTTCGAGAAGGGCGGAATCCGTGGGACAGCGTGAGAACAGGCTTCAACAAGATAGAGACAGGGCCAGTACCTCAAGAGCGGCGGAATCCGTGGGACAGCGTGAGAACAGGCTTCGGCAAAATAGAAACAGGGTCAGTACTTCGAGAGCGGCAGAAACCCCACAAGAACATACGGCCAGGATTCTGAATGTCAGGGAAAGAACTTAGACCTCACGAAACTCGCGTGATAGACTTTCAAATTTACTTTTAGAAGGTTTTAATTATGATTCGTGCAAAAATTACGAACAACACCCAATGATATTGCTTTATCATGTTTGATTATCATATACAAAATTATATCGGGAAAAATTCCAAAAAGCAGAGACCACGGGGGAAACCAGTTCATTATTTTGTACGCAGGAACAAAATTCTAACAGAAAAACATTCATTCGAGCAGAAAACAAAAGCCAGATCATCTTTCTATAAAAATATCGCTTCTCAGACACAAAGTTTGGAGCGGGACGTTTCACAAGAGTGACATCCACGGCGCCAATTTATAATTGTAACGAATAGTATTTGAATAGGGTACATTTAATAGGGTAAAACCCGGGCGTTGCCCGGGTCATTCGGCTAGTATATATATATATATAATTGGACCAGATGGATAAATTAAGAAAGAGGCATCTCTTGATCGTGAACTAAAAGTTGCTGATGGCTTGCGCCTGTCGGAATAAATATCAACTATAATCGTTGGTTTTTAAATTATTGTAGAATTTTCAGACTATATGTCATATTATATACTCTCACTATGTTCTAATTTACCATTGTGGTTACACAGAGAGGTATGGTGACAAGAGCTAGTAGATTAGGCCTAATCTATGTAGTTCTGCTCTTACATTGTCTAGCGTTAGCCATTACCAATCGTACCACATATAAACTGAGAAAATCAACACCTAGGGGACAGTTTGAGCAGACGTAGCTTTCATGTCAGCTGATGTCTTGAGAGGAAGACAAACACCAGCCATATGGCAAGATTCTTGTCATAAGGAGAATTTGCATTGTTTTTATATCCATTACTTAAGAGTTTTATTCGAAAACACTTCTGTATTTAGAAGCTTTCTTGATAGAAGCTCTAAGAAGCGGTCTGGTAGATTAAATTGAAGAAACCGCTGGGAGGATAAACCACTAATAAACCAAGTCTTTCCTTTAGAAAGTAGAAAACTTGTTTTATTTGAAAAGAAGTATTCATGTTTTAATGGTTTCCTTTCTTGTAAAAATGCACTGATCAGGAAGTAAATTGGGGTATTTCATGATGGCTGGCTCCCGTATTGAAGGTGTCCCAACATGAGAATGCTTTTGCTTGCTATCTCATTTTAACTACCCGATAGGAAAAACAGCGAGATCGACTCTAAAATTCAAAGAATACGATTCACTTATTGTTTACAAATTAAAAATTTTAAAATTACAGTTTAAAATAATTGACAAGGTGAAGATAGTGTTCATTGAATTTTACAATATATGTAATCGTATTCAATAGTGATTACTTTTATTTTTCTTGAGAAGATATTTAAATGGTCATCGAAATTTGCACAAATCCAACTCTATCAGAAAGTGCAAGAAACCTAACAGGGCTTATTCACCTCGTAAGTAACATCTAGAACTGGTATTTTTATGTGTAGATCTTTGGTTTCAAGAAAAGGCAATCGATAACCATTCTCAACAGGGTTATCATGGTTATTTATTAGAAACCTTTATGTTACATAAATGCTTATTTTTAACCTTTAAAGAGAATCACACACCAAATTACCAGCCTGAATAAAAACATTATTTGAGAAAACAAACTCCTAAAAAAACCTTATATTTCTAACAAAAGGAAAAAACCTGGTCAAAAGACATTATTTAAATTATCTTTTATAATCACTGAACAAAACTTTTGCACACACAGTCCTAGCAATAATTCTAATGTTAAGAACAGAATCTCACGTATCAAACTGGTACCCAATAGCTAATGATCATCCAATACATGACCATATTTGGAAGTAAAGGAACATTATAACCTTAATTATCCAATAATAATTAACAGGGTGATGTTAATTACTCCGGAGTCCAAATTAAATATTTATAAAATCCACGACGATGAAACTCCAAAGAACCATTAAAAGAATGAGTAGGAAAAAAAAGAGTAATAATGTTAATTAGTGAGCTGATTGAGACGCTTGGAGACAGATTTTTTGCACGAAACGTACCTGACAACGTTGAAAAATTAATAAACTACCCATTAGATCGTCTGACAGATTTATGAGAAATCATTTCCTAATGATAACATATACAAGGTTTGATACTTAGATCAACTTAAATTTCTTAATTTAATCGTCATTTTTCAACTTTTTTTTCCATCAAAATTTAGCATCGTTTTTAGAATATTTATTCTTTGGAGTTAATTTCAGCGAGCTTATATTAAAATTTTATAAATTTAATATAATGAAAGCGTGAAAGATTTGAAAACAAGAGTGCAAAGATGGTTCTTGAGAAAGATGAGAAGAGACAATATGCAAATAGAGTTTTTATGTAAAGTTTATCGAATCAATTCTTTCTTTGCATCGAAAATATCATATATGTCTCAATTACGTAATTAAACTAAAATAATCCACTTTGTAGAGGTGCAATAGATTGTCTTTTGGCAAAATTGTAGGGATGCACTTTGAGAAAATGAAAGTGAAGGTACACCAAAAAACAGTTGGTTTGATAATACCAAAAGAATGGTCTGTAATTGGAGATAATTGAAAAGATGAAGAGAATTTCACAGCTTATGTATAAATTTTGATATTGAGATCTGCGGCAAGGAGAATACGGCGGTGAGTTACCTCCGGGGCGTGTGGATGATCCTGCAAAACGATGCCAGGAGAGACTGACATCGGAGCAACCTACAAGGCGGTGTAGTCCAGGCTGGACGTGTATAGTGTGGAGCGGAACGCTTCACAAGAGTGACATCCACGGCGCCAAGGATTCTTCTGACGAGGAAGTTGAAGGCAAGTCCCACTGTTGTATTGCTTCTGTTAAGTGAGATATAATAAAGCGCTAACTTTAGCTGCAATCCCTTCGAACTCGCATGTGTATCTTTGTGGCATACTGAGTAGACAAAAACATAAACAACATCTGGATACGACGTAACAATAGTATTAGAGCTCAAAAAATCTGCCTGGAAGATTAAATTAACGAAACCGCTGGGAAGGTTCACCAATAATAAACCAAGCCCTTCCAATATTTTCTCATAGCAGTAAGGATGGTAGAAAGCTTATTTTATTCTTAAAGAAGCATTCATGCTTTAGCGGCTCATTTATTGTAGAATATCACTAATAAGGATAAATGGTATTTCATTATGGCTGGCCCCCGTATCGAAGATGTTATAACATGACGATGCTTTTGCTTGCTATCTCATTTTAACTACCCGATAGGAAAAAAAAGCTAGATCGGCTCTAAAACTTAAAGAATACGACCTAATGGTTGTTAACAAAAGTTGGCGTTAACACCAATCTGCTAACTATCACTCTCGAATTCCATTCCAACTTTAATTAGAAGAGATATTCAGCGATAATGATAATATACCTTCAATAACTAATTTGACGTGCTTCGAAGTTGAACAAAGAGATAAAAAAAATTGGCAAAATGTTTGAGGAACCAGAAGAATCAGGGACGAAGCCATACCATCATTTTCAGTAAGCTGTAACAAGAATTCTAACAGCAAAACATTCACTCGAGCAGAAGACACACGAAGCCTGATCATCTCTCTCTATATAAAATATCGCTTCTTGGCAAAAAGGCTGAGATCAAAGTGTAGTTTCTCTATATATGTATATAAGTTAATATCTATTTGCATATATATTTTAAAAATATATAGAAATGTCACAAATATAAATCTTTGTAAATATTATTTTATTTTAATCATCTTTCTAAAATAACTCTGTTATTCTTTGGCCACCAGATGGCGCCACTTAAAATATAAAAAATGAATTGTTTTGTTTTTTAGAGTAGGTTAGGTAAGTTAGATATAATTTTTATAAATATGTAAATTGTAATATAGGATTAATTGCTAAATTCTATATTTACTCTAAATTTAATGTATTCTTTTGCTCAAGAGTTCACAAAATAAACTTCTTGAGATTAATTTTCTTTTTTTTAAATTATATTCTTAACGACTGCACCACCATTACAATAATCCTCAACATGATCTAAATTCAAACAGAAATAATATATTTTTATTTTAAATATAATATACATATAGATATCCTTATAAAAAGAGAAAATAATGTTTGTCAGATATTTGTCAGGCAAAATTTCACTCGGATAAAACCCGGGGAAGCTGGGTACATCCTCTAGTATATCAATAAAAATCATATTAAAATTCGAAACTATTTTAAAGGCGTAAGCTTATTTTTGAAATTAAACAATTTCTACTGCCCTTACTGCTCGTCAAAGATCTTCTTTGCTTTACGGTGCAGTAGGGTTTGGTGAAGATAACAATAGGATAGGCAGTAGAAATTGTTTAATTTAAAAAAGAAGCTTACGCCTTTAAAATAGTTTCGAATTTTGATAACAGATGGCGCGCTAGTGCATCATATTAAAATCATATTCATATTGTCGCAGCTTGGCGCCTCTGGTTCTTCGTGACGACGCCGCTTCTTCCTTCGTGGATCACCTAACCCTGGCTCCCGTTGCTCTCCCTCTGCAGCTCTTCCCTGCAGACTACCCAAAGACCTCCTGAGAACCACCACTCGAGTGGATTTCCTTTCCTCTGGCAGTATCTCTCGGCCTTATCACTGGTGGAGGAACACGAAAGATTTACCAGAAGATTAGTGACTGTGGCGATGGCAACAAGACTTCAAACATTTCTCCTTTTTATTTTCGTCTTTAAACCATATTTACATATAACTCGAATAACAATTAACGGGTATTTTACATTAATTTACACTCCAGAGCCAATATTCTATATACAAGTATCAGAGTCATCAATTCTGTCATCGTTTGCTTTTGTGAATGTATGTAAAAAATGAATTATATATTTTTTATTAATTTTTGTTCTGGCCTTTATTTGTTTAAATCTCCTTTTAAAAATCGTTTAAAATGCAGTCGCAATCATTAGCGAACACATATGTTTGCCTAATATTTCTATATGCTCTTTTATTTTTTTACAGAAAAATATTTACACGCCAGTATTTTGGATTAATTTTTTTTTATAAACCTTTTTTTTTATTATTCTTATTGAGAAGATGGGCATCGCAGTCAGGATTCTTTACAGTCAGTCACTCAACTCAGGCAATTTCAAAGGTTAATGGGGGTTTGGTGGAAAACTGGCCGAAGTATCTTTAATTTGAAGAACTATTAATGCCGACCAGGCAGCCTCTATCTTTAAGATAAATTATAAAAATTAAAAATTCTAATTATAAAAAATAACTCTCTATAAGTTGTTTTTTATTCATCACACTATAAATCTTCTTTAAATTTGTTAAATTATACACACTTCATTATCTCCCTCTAAACACACTTATAACCATCAAATATAAACAAATATATTTCTTATATTAATTAAAAATATAATCTCTATTTCTAAACTACAAATAAAAAATCGTATTTAAAATACATTTTCGATTAAATTAACCAGAAGAAAAAAAAAACAATTTGATCATTGGGCTAATAAAATAAAAATTTAACTTTATACGATAATAAATTTGTTTATTTTTTAAAGTACATTTTTTTAGGATGAGGGAGGGAGAGGAAAAAAAAGTTTTTTTTTTTAAATAAATTTCCCCTCAGCCGTCGGTGTTAATTTCTTAGCTGGAGGGTCGCAATTATTATGGTCTCGTTTGGTATTTTTTTTCTCTTCCAATTTTTTTCCAAACATTTTAAAATAAATTAATAGAAGATGGGGGTCTCGGGTTGTTTTTTTTTTTTATTAATTCCTAATTATACGCCACCGATGAATTTTTAAACCATTCTACAGTCCATTAAATAGCTTTTTCTTTCTTTTTCTTTGGTATATTTACCACTTAATATTTACTTTAAGTATTTATTACTTTTATAACTACACATTTTATGTTTTTTGTTAATCGTTGTGGTTTTTTAAAAAGTGAATTATTAAGTTATTCTCTCTCTAATATATTATATAAATTTATAATTTAATATATTATGTAAAAACATAACTTATAATTTGGATGTGTTTTTTTTGCGATTTTTCAAAATACAAAATGTTCATAATACGTTTATAATATTTTAATGATCAAATATGTCGATGTTACTACATATATATATATACAGTATTATGATTACTAATTATCATTCTATTGAATATATATCATATATACAGTACAACCTCCCTTTAGCGGACACCCCACTAGTGGACCCCTCTCTACAAAGGACAGTTTTCATTGCAAAATTACCATTTTTATAATATAGCAACTCTCTGGTAAGAGGACACCTCTCCCTAAAGGACACTTTGGTTCTGCAATTAGGTGTTGTCCTTTACTGGGAGGTTCTACTGTATATATATAAAGAAAAGGAAAAGAGAAACGAAATTAGTATAAGGAAGTTTAAAAAATTATTAATTTTTTAGTTGAATATTCATTTAAAATGTTGAACAGAGCAAGATTTAACAACGTAACCAAGGTTATAAATCGGCTTTTACACGTCATACACTTGTCCAAAATCAACTGAAGTAACAAACCAGATATTCTTCAATCAAAAGAATAAAATGGAGGTGAGAAATCTAAAAAATTAAACTTTACAAATATATATTCTATATACATTGATCTTCATCTTCTTCTTCTTCTTTCTTATCTCCACTCAATCCCACTAAAGTATCAAGATTGTAAAGCTTGAGACTTTTGATGGTGTCTGCCGGGGAAGAGTAGAGCTCATCAATGGATGAGTCAATACAGTCAATAATATGTCTTGGGGTTGCAGTCTAAGAATTGCACTTAGTACATAGTGGGAAAACCCTACAACCATTCTGGAAAGTCATTGTCCATAGATGACCGGACTTAAGTGAACGTCAAGTATATAGGTACCTATAGAAAAATCAGATACTAGGATAATTGGAAATTCCATAATACTTTTATATATCAGATTATACGCGAAGCGTATAAAGTATAAAGATATACTGAGTATAAAATACATGAACAGTAAGAAAAAGTGAATATAATATATATATATATATGTTAATATTGTAGTGATAAGTGTTAAAATACACATATACACATATCGTAAAGCACAGATACATTAAAATATATAGAAGCAATGGGCGCTTCTCCCGTCAAAATAAACGTCAGAATCCGACGCCATCTATTGACCGTCGCCGCAACTAGCGGCATCGGGTCGGTGACAAAGCCAAAACACCAACTTTGGCAAACTGATAAGCGTCCACCTAGAGACCATGGTTTCGGGCTAATGGCCCTCGTCAGTCAAGGGCGGACTTTATTTCATGAGATCCACACGGGATCTAATGGAATCCTCACAATCTACCAAAGAGGTGTTTTGCTGGCAATGTGGCTGGGCCAAATCTATGGCTAGAACATAGATGGAAAATTTGCCGGGAGGAAATTAATCCATAGAAGCAATGGGCGCTTCTCCCGCGCCTATTTACTAAGGTACAAATATAGTATGAATTAAAATACTCATACATTCAGCACAAATTTTGCACCGTCAACCACGAGTGTTGCTCGCATACGTACCTACGTTAGCATTGACATCGTGAAAATGCTAGAAGAAAATGGCCGCCAAAAATGATGGAACTACTTGCAAAAAAGGTTCTCTTTTAAAATAGCTAAAACTCAAAACATCGAACTGATTATTGAAGTTTATGGTAAGCATTCTTCACCATCAATATAAAGCAGAAACGCTCCATCTATATATAGAGAATGAAAACATTAAAGACGCGAATGTTTCTTTCACACATAATTCAATATTATAAAAATCTTATATCCATAGTTTGCTTGAATACTCTTTTTAAGATTCCACCCTTCATTGTAGAATTCTATATACAGTTACGAGCGTCAGGCGTTCTTCATCTCTGTCACCGTTTGCTTTTTTTTTTTTTTTTTTTTTGGAATGGCGCTCTCCTATTGGTTCGCTACGATGGCGCCGCCACTGCGCGAGACACTTTGCCCCCCCCCCCCCCCACCCCCCACACTCGCTTTTTGGTTTTTGTAACTATTGTGTTGGAGCGGGTCGCTCCTTAAATAAATGCATATATTAGTTAATTACTAAATGGAATCCTCTCTTTCTTTTTCCCAGTAAGAGACGCCTACGGAAGCCAACAGTACATAGACAGATAAAGCACATAGGCTATAGTTATTAACTAACATATGCATTTATTTAAGGCGCCAATTTATAATTGTAACAAATAGTATTTGAATAAAAACATTCAATCGGGTAAAACACGGGCGTTGCCCGGGTCATTCGGCTAGTATATAATAAGAATGATCCAATACAGCATTAGAGCTCTTAAGAAGCAGTCTGGTAGATTAAATTGGCGAAACCGCTGGGAGGGTTTACCACTGATGAGCCGAGTACTCCTAATTTTTTTTTTTATATCGCAGTAAGGACATCAGAAGTTTGATTTATGTGTGAAAGAAATATTTGTGTCTTATTGTTTTAATTTGGTATATTCTTTATCATGTTCAAATATATTTTATGATGGTATTGTTTTCGACCTTTTTTTTTTTCAAATGGCCAAGAAACCTCTGAAAACAAGGATAGATCGGAACATCCTTCCACTAGAAAAACTGATGCAAATATCGATTGAAATAAAAATACGATGATAAGTCGTTAACCATTTCTTTGATAGCTAAAGAGGTTGACATTTCAATAGGGAGTCGTTTTGAAATTGTTTCAGAAGTTCTAAAAGAGAAAATGTTGTGTTTCAAATATTTTGCCCAGATTCTTAACTTTAAAGTGCAATTAACTATACACTCGACGAAGGTATGTTTTCTCTGAGGCCAAGAGCTCTTTAGGATAGACGAATGAAGATTTTATTTAGAGCTAAGAGCTCTACAGAGTCGACAACTTGAGATATTTTATACAGATAAGATCTCTACGGAGTCAAAAATGGGGATATTTTCTACAGACAAGATCTCTTCAGAGCCGACGAATGGATATTTTATCTACAGCCAAGAGCTCTACTGAGAGTCGACAAATAGAGATATTCTCTACAGACAATATTTCTACGAAGTCCACAATGGGTATTTTCTATACAGACAAAAACTCTACAAAGTCTACAATGGGCATATTCTCGATAGCCAAGAGCTCTAAAGAGTCTACGAGATTGAAGATATTCTATGAAGACAAGGGCTCTACAGAGTCGACAATGGGGATATTCTATACAGACAAGGGCTCTACAGAGTTGACAATAGGAATATTCTATTAACACAAAGCAATAACGCGCCATCTATACATATAAAATAAAAGGATTTAAAAGCGCGAATGTTTCTTTTATACATAAAACGAACTTCTACTGTCCTTACTGCGATGAAAAAATATATTGGGAGGGCTTGGCTCATCAGTGGTGAACCCTCCCAGCGGTTTCGCCAATTTAATCCACCAGACCGCTTCTCAGAGCTCTAATATTGTATTGGATATATACTATTATTGTGCCTTCTACAAGCTTCGGTAAGCTTTTTAAGGCATAACTCATAGTTAGGTGTCTCCGAGCAACCCGCCGCAGAGGAGGGCCAAGGAGAGGGCTGGAGAGGCGACGGCGAGGCCGTGGGCGCCCCGGGGGAGAAGAGGGCTAGTGCACGCCGTTTGGGAGGGAACCAAGGCAGCGCCGAGCACAACTCCGGCACCGCAGGCTTCAAAAATAGGGGATCATCAGAGATCAAAGGTCTGGCTTTTACCTTTCGACCTCCCGAAGGAAGTATATTGTATTGGATCAATCTGCTTTTATATGCTACACTGAAGGATGGAATCTTAGAAATGGTTTTCAAGTAAAACTATGGACATAAGCTTATAGGACAGTAGAATTATATTCAAATATTTGCTTCGAGCAATGCTCTTCAGCAAACTATAAAGACAAGGTCATTAGGAATAAATTAACACAAAGCAATAACGCGCCATCTATACATATAAAATAAAAGGATTTAAAACGCGAATGTTTCTTTTATACATAAAACGAACTTCTACTGTCCTTACTGCGATGAAAAAATATATTGGGAGGGCTTGGCTCATCAGTGGTGAACCCTCCCAGCGGTTTCGCCAATTTAATCCACCAGACCGCTTCTCAGAGCTCTAATATTGTATTGGATCAATCTGCTTTTATATGCTACACTGAAGGATGGAATCTTAGAAATGGTTTTCATCGCAGTAAGGACAGTAGAAGTTCGTTTTATGTATAAAATAAACATTCGCGCTTTTAAATCCTTTTATTTTATATGTATAGATGGCGCGTTATTGCTTTGTGTTAATTTATTCCTAATGACCTTGTCTTTATAGTTTGCTGAAGAGCATTGCTCGAAGCAAATATTTGAATGTAATTCTACTGTCCTATAAGCTTATGTCCATAGTTTTACTTGAAAACCATTTCTAAGATTCCATCCTTCAGTGTAGCATATAAAAGCAGATTGATCCAATACAATATTAGAGCTCTGAGAAGCGGTCTGGTGGATTAAATTGGCGAAACCGCTGGGAAGGTTCCCCACTGATGAGCCAAGCCCTCCCAATATATTTTTTCATCGCAGTAAGGACAGTAGAAGTTCGTTTTATGTATAAAAGAAACATTCGCGCTTTTAAATCCTTTTATTTTATAGGAATATTCTATACAGACAAGGGCTCTACAGAGTCTACAATGGGGATATTCTATACAGACAAGAGATCTACAGAGTCGAAAATGGAGATATTCTATACAGACAAGAGATCTACAGGGTCGACAATGGAGATATTCTATACAGACAAGATATCTACAGGGTCGACAATGGAGATATTCTATACAGACAAGATATCTACAGAGTCGAATATGGAGATATTCTATACAGACAAGAGATCTACAGGGTCGACAATGGAGATATTCTATACAGACAAGAGATCTACAGAGTTGACAATGGAGATATTCTATACAGACAAGAGATCTACAGAGCCTACAATAGGGATATTCTATACAGACAAGAGATCTACAGAGTTGACAATGGAGATATTCTATACAGACAAGAGATCTACAGAGTCTACAATGGGGATATTCTATACAGACAAGAGATCTACAGGGTCGACAATGGGGATATTCTATACAGACAAGAGATCTACAGAGTTGACAATGGAGATATTCTATACAGACAAGAGATCTACAGAGTCTACAATGGGGATATTCTATACAGACAAGAGATCTACAGGGTCGACAATGGAGATATTCTATACAGACAAGAGATCTACAGAGTTGACAATGGAGATATTCTATACAGACAAGAGATCTACAGAGCCTACAATAGGGATATTCTATACAGACAAGAGATCTACAGAGTTGACAATGGAGATATTCTATACAGACAAGAGATCTACAGAGTTGACAATGGGGATATTCTATACAGACAAGAGATCTACAGAGTTGACAATGGAGATATTCTATACAGACAAGAGATCTACAGAGTCTACAATGGGGATATTCTATACAGACAAGAGATCTACAGGGTCGACAATGGAGATATTCTATACAGACAAGAGATCTACAGAGTTGACAATGGAGATATTCTATACAGACAAGAGATCTACAGAGCCTACAATAAGGATATTCTATACAGACAAGAGATCTACAGAGTTGACAATGGAGATATTCTATACAGACAAGAGATCTACAGAGACTACAATGGGGATATTCTATACAGACAAGAGATCTACAGAGTCGACAATGGGGATATTCTATACAGACAAGGGCTCTACAGAGTCGTTAATGGAGATATTCTATACAGACAAGAGATCTACAGTGTCCACAATGAAGATATTATATACAGACAAGAGATCTACAGGGTCGACAATGGGGATATTCTATACAGACAAGAGGTCTACAGGGTCGACAATGGGGTATTATATACAGACAAGAGATCTACAGGGTCGACAATGGGGTATTCTATACAGACAAGAGATCTACAGAGTCGACAATGGGGATATTCTATACAGACAAGAGGTCTACAGAGTCGACAATGGAGATATTCTATACAGCCAAGAGATCTACAGAGTCGACAATGGAGATATTCTATACAGCCATGAGATCTACAGAGTCGACAATGGAGATATTCTATACAGACAAGAGATCTACAGAGTCGACCATGGAGATATTCTATACAGACAAGAGATCTACAGAGTCGACCATGGAGATATTCTATACAGACAAGAGATCTACAGAGTCGACAATGGAGATATTCTATACAGACAAGAGATCTACAGAGTCGACAATGGGGATATTCTATACAGACAAGAGGTCTAGAGTGTCGACAATGGGGATATTCTATACAGACAAGATATCTACCGAGTCGACAATGAAGATATTCTATACAGACAAGAGATCTACAGAGTCGACAATGGGGATATTCTATACGGACAAGAGATTCGACAATGGGGATATTCTATACAGACAAGAGATTCACAGAGTCGACAATGGGGATATCCTATACAGACAAGAGATCTACAGAGTCGACAATGGGGATATTCTCGACATCCAAGAAGCTGGTGCCGGGAAACGACTAATCTGTCCAGAAATGGAGGCAATTGGCCGCCAGACAAGGGCTAATGGCTTTCTCAGCTCCTGACAATTAATTCTGGGGGAGGACGCTGCTCATAACTCCCCTGAGTCTCCAGCACTCTATCTGTCGCCCTCTTTAACTCTTCTACCTCTAGCCCTTACTGAAATAACTTCGTCACACACACGAAATGGTGAGAATCCATAAATAATTCATTAATCACAAACCGCCTATATCGTATCAAATACTGAACGATTCCCCATGTTTCACCCCGGTATACGTGTCGTCGATTTCATCAACACTCTAGGTCAGGTGAGTTAGTCTAGATAGATTAAATTAGGATAGACAAGACCTGTATTCCAACCCTACCAAGTTGTGAATTTGATCTATAAATATATTCTCCATGACCTTGTATAATTATACAATGGAATAATAAAAAATAGGATATTTTAGGCGAGGTTAGGTTGGTTTAGTTACTGGAAAATAAAAAACATCCAGATACATATCTCTATATATATATAAATGAATGTTTGTATGTTTGTCTGTTTGTTTGTATGTCCGTATACAAATTCGCAGTAGTTCACTAATTCAAACCAAAATTTCCATACATAGGTAAAAGAATACGGGGAAGACGATAGGCTATTTTGAAAAATATATAAATCAATTATTAAAACTATATATTTTTAGTCAGAAAATGATGATGACGATATTGCTGTATCATGTTTGATTATCAGATACAAAATTATATCGGGAAAAATTCCAAAAAGCAGAGACCACGGGTGAAACCAGTTCATTATTTTGTATGCAGGAACAAAATTCTAACATAAAAACATTCATTCGAGCAGAAAACAAAAGCCAGATCATCTTTCTATAAAAATATCGCTTCTCAGATACAAAGTTTGGAGCGGGACGTTTCACAAGAGTGACATCCACGGCGCCAATTTATAATTGTAACGAATAGTATTTGAATAGGGTACATTTAATAGGGTAAAACCCGGGCGTTGCCCGGGTCATTCGGCTAGTATGTCATAAAAAAGACGTATTCTAGTTACATTACCAATTCATGCAGTCGTGGATGGTAAAAATGAATGATAACTTTTGTCCCAAAAAATTTATTATTTTGATTATTTTTTAAAGCAAACAGTTTTTGCATACCTACAACTAACAATGTTATTATCTATTTACAATAAAAGTAAAATTAGGTTAAATTCCTTTTGTTAAGGATTCCTTTTCATTTTAAAAATTTAACTCTGTGATTATAGAATTTTAATTATTTTATGAATAATAAAAATCATATTTTTATTATGTCATACATAGTATCTCAGTTTCTTCTAAGCTCTTCAACGGCGAAGCATGTTATCTACGTTTTCTTCGTAGATCGCGAAATGCGTGTTAGCGATCTTCCATCAAACTCTGCAGCGGTGGTAGAGACACCATCTACATCTCCATATACGAGGGTTGTCCGTTTAAATAAGTTCCACAGAGGTTTTTCATACAGAAAAACAGGTTTATTTGCCCTGAACTATACATTTTCGAAAATATCAGACTTTTTTCATTTTTCTACATATTCCCCGTTTCGTTCTACGCATTTTTGCATTCGGTACACCCACTTATGGAACCCAGAGTCGAAGAACTCTGCCGCCTGGCCACGTAGAAGCCTAAAACCGCTTCTTCCAACTCGTCATCGTCCTGGAATTGGGTTCCCCCCAGGTTTTTCTTCAACTCGGGGAAGAAATGGAAGTCACTAGGAGCTACGTCCGGGCTGTAAGGTGGGTGTGACACCAATTCCCATTCAAATTCTTCGATGAGGGCGGTGGTTTTGACGGGCGGTGTGCGGCCGAGCGTTGTCGTGTGAAAACGCACCCCTTTGGTTAACATCCCTCTCCTCTTGTTCTGAATCGCGCGTCGAAGTTGTTTTAAGGTCTTACAGTACCGGTCGGAATTGATTGTTGTACCCAGACGCATAAAGTCGCACAACAATAGGCCCTTTCGGTCCCAAAAGACGGTAGCCATAAGTTTCCCGGCAGAAAGTGTTTGTTTAAACTTTAGAGGTTTCGGCGAAGAAATGTGATTCCACTGCTTGGATTGCTCCTTTGTCTCCGGTGTGGTGTAGTGTACCCATGTCACATCACCAGTAACGATCGAATCCAAAAATTCCTCTCCGTCAGTTTTGTGGCAATCGAGAAATTTCTGGGCCACATAAACCCGCTGCCGTTTATGGTCTTCAGTCAGCATTTTCGGAACCCATATTGCGCAGACCTTTGAATACCCTAAATGTTCACGCAAAATCTTGTCGATGGTGGTTTTACTGACATCAGGAACCAAATCGCAGAGCTTCCGCACAGTAACCCGTCGATCTTCAAGCATTGCCGCTTCGACTTTGGCAATGGTTTCGTCCGAAACCGATGGCCGTCCAGCACGCGGTTCATCGTGGACGTCTGTTCGGCTGTTTTTAAATTCTCTGACCCATCTGCGCACCATCCCGGAACTCATACACCCTTCTCCATACACTTGACAGAGTTCAGTATGAATGTCCTTCGCCGAATTCTTCTTTGCGGCCAAAAATCGAATTACTGACCGTAATTCGCAGCTGGCGGGAGACACGAGGGGAAGCTCCATCACTAACGGCTGCTCAGCCAAGACTAAGCTTACCAGCGACGTGTCCTTGGTGGGAAATTGGAGTGAGGAGAACAAGCTACGAGCCCGTGCAGTCGGCTCGAGCCTAAAAGCGATCCTCACGACAGTGGTGCCCCGTGGAACTTATTTAACGGACAACCCTCGTATATACTCTACAGTTGACAACAATTTGTATTTATTACTGCTCGCTTGATATCAAAATTTATTTTGTGAATCTATATTGCATATATGTTTCACGCCTTAGATGATCCATTGGCCTTATAAAGCGCGACCACGTGAACGCTTCCCTCCCTTTTTATAAACAAGAAGAAACTATTTGAAAATATTTTTAGATTTATTATTCATTCAAATACTGATATATTTGCAATCATATTATCAAGTCAATGAAATATATTTCATTATTATTAATATCATCGTCATTTTGAATTTCTTGTTTTCATTCCTTAATTATTACGGACTATGCACGTTGTCATTGTATTGACATGATGTCGTTAAATCATTTTTATTTGCCAAGTTGTCCCCTAGTCACTTTGAATATTACATCGGAGGCTGGAATAGACGAGTTAACATTTTACAGACGTGGTCGCTCAGGCGCTACTGGAAACCAGGACCCGAGAATCTTGGCGCTACTGGAAACCAGGACCTGAGAAGCATGGCGCTACTGGAAACCAGGACCTAAGAAGCATGGCGTTACTATAAACCAGGTGTAAAGAAGCATGGCGCTACTATAAACCAGGTCCAAAGAAGCATGGCGCTACTATAAACCAGGTGTAAAGAAGCATGGCGCTACTGGAAACCAGGACCTGAAAAGCATGGCGCTACTGAAAACCAGGACCTGAGAAGTATTAAGGTACTGGAAACCAGGACCTTAGAATCAAGGCGCTACTGGGAACCAAGACCAGAGAATCATGGCGCTACTATAAACCAGGTCCAAAGAAGCATGGCGCTACTGGAAACCAGGACCTTAGAATCATGGCGCTAATATAAACCAGGACCGTTGAAGCATGGCGCTACAGGAAACCAGGACCTGAAAAGCATTAAGGTACTGGAAACCAGGACCTGAGGAGCATGGGATCACTAGAAACCAGGAAAACCTGTTCAACAGTAGAAAATCTAAAAATAAATCTAAAAACATCATCTATATTAACCTCGAAACAAAAAAAAAAACACAATTTAAAAAAAGCAGTAGAGAATAACACCAAAACGTAGTGAAAAATAAAATATCTAATTGATTTTTGAACACCAATTTGATTTTAAACAATAAACATTCAACAAATTAAACACACAACAAACATATAAATTAATATACCAAATTATACAAATTATATAACACTAAACAGTTATATAGATTTATTATAGCAGTCTTATTTCGTAGCTAGATGATGAAAAAAGATCTGGAGTGAAATATGGAAGACTTTCGAGCTTGCTATCCCGTGAAATGATGCAATTAGGTAAGTAATGTCCTCATTAATTATGGAATAGGATGAACTCAAGCTGCCGGTATATTTATAAGAGAAGCTCATAAAACGTTCGGCAACCCGGTAAGCTCTGTGAGCTAAATATTCTCCTCTATGATCTAAATAGATACCTCTAGCTTATGACCCAATCCTGGGGGGGAGGGGGGGGGGCACATTCATTTGTATTTATCATTTCAAACAAATGGGTAAATACGCTGGTATTCTCATTTCTATCTTCTGTTTAAAAATAGTACAAATGTGATATTGTACTGGGATAAGGTGCATAAATTATGAAAAAAGGCATCTCCTTATCATGCAACTGAAAGTTGTTGATGGCTTGCGCCATCTATCGGAATAAATATCAACTATTCTCGTTGATTTTTAATTATTCCAGAATTGGCCAAATACCCATTCTTGATTAATCAAGAGCAGCTAACCACGGACCCGTTTCGGGCTGTTGGCCCTCATCAGCGTGGTACAAGCTGTTCTGTTATCTTCTGTTTATATGCAAAAAGGCGTTATTCAAAATTTCCTTCTATATAGAAGCCATCTTTCCTTTTTTTCGTAGCAATTAGTTAAAAAACTTTAAAATAACAATATAGTTTGAAAGCTTGTACAATTATTACGTATTTTTGTTTTATTATAAATACCTAACCTTTTTCTATTTTTTCTTATTTTTTCACATGAACAGCGAATTTACACAAACCTGGCCTTAAATATCCATTTATTTATTCCTTAGGAATCCTATAGGACAAAAATGTTCGTAGAGGTACAGTCTACACTACGCTGACGAGTGCCACCAGCCCGAAACGTTTACGTTGTTGACTTTTTTTATTTATCAAGAAATTGTGTTGGCCAAATATCATGGAATTAGTGAATCACAACCTGTTGTAAATATATTAATTAATTGTTCCACAGAGTGTGTGTAAACTCACAGGTAAATAGGCGCTAACTAAAAAAAGAAAAAAAAAGTTCTTTTGTTTAATATTAGTTTCCCTTTTATATTTTGTTCTCTCTCTTGTAAATCAATAAATATAATGTTTCATTAATAATTATTGGTATCAGTTTCATTAAAAATTCTAAGCAAAGTCAACACAACGTTTAGTTGATTTCTGTTACACTAGATGTCGCTCTACCATTAAAAAAATGTTCATGTGATTGGTCAAGAAATGACATTTTCCTTTTAATTATGTTTAAAAATAAAATCTTCACACTCTAAAGCAATATTGCTCGTATATTGGTCCTTGGTCAAAATATATCTTTGAATGGTAACACTAGAACACACACTTTTTCCATCTCAATATTTGTAAGTTGTTTCTAGTAAATTCCAACCCGTAGATCATAAATATAACCTTCATTTTTTAAAATTATCTCATTCTTTTGAAAAATATTTGAAAATGTTTAATTTTATAAAGAAGCTGATGTCATCGCTGTCATCAAAATATTTTGAAGATATTGACTTTGTAAGCATAAAATGTAATTATAATTTAGATGAAATGCATACCGTTGCAATTTTTTATCAAGAAAATGTTTAACAATACATTTATTTTCATAAATATTTTTAAATATATAAATAATTCCGCGTAAATTCAAAGCTAATCCAGAAATGTTCTGCTACATTTGTGGAAAATTTACAATTCCCAAACAGAGGAAACGTATCACCCCAAAGATAAAAGAATGCTATAAAGAATATTTGGTATGACCTTAGGTGATCAAGACAAGTGGTGGTGCCCTCATAGTGTGTGCGGAACGTGCTATCAAGGGCTTTTGCAATGGAAACCGGGGAAAACAAAAGGTATGTCCTTTGGTGTACCAATGGTTTGGCGAGAACCAAAAAAAATCACCATGACGATTGTTATTTCTGTGTCTGCAAAATCACAGGCCTTAATAGCAAAAAGAAGAAAACAAACAAAAGTGCACATTGGTAAGTGCAAAAGTCGAACTGTTTCCCACATGTGTAGACATGTGATGTACTTGGAGTAGAGGCAGTCGTTGACTACTGCCCACCATGATTACCATGGCTTGTACCACGTATACTAGGGATAATAATAAAAAACCTCTAAATCTTGATTCGAGTTCCAAGTCTTGTATTCACTAAGATCTCCCATGAACGACACTTCTGTTAAACGATCACATCTTTTTTTTAGGGAAAAGGAACTGCTTTAAGAAGATGATAATGGGATGAAGATAAAGAAAAATATCAAAGTTTGATATATACTCATGGAGACACAACTTAAGGAAGTTGTACC
This sequence comes from Cordylochernes scorpioides, assembly GCA_030710605.1. Classification (NCBI taxonomy): domain Eukaryota; kingdom Metazoa; phylum Arthropoda; class Arachnida; order Pseudoscorpiones; family Chernetidae; genus Cordylochernes; species Cordylochernes scorpioides. The sequence continues at coordinate 87,367,132 of CP092872.1, read as the reverse complement.
TTTTAGCATGTATATCGGGATTCAGACAATAACTCTGAAATATATTTAATATACAGTGATCTTTATTGTGAAGATACACGAGATAACCAAGTGTCAACAAAAATTGTCTCTGTCTCCAAAAAAAAATAGACGACATCAGAGGCTTTCCACTTCTTTAAGTTCTGTCCTTGAGCGTAGATGTTATAATTTCTCATTAAAAATTTTGAAAATACAATTCAACCTCCAATTACAGTTCTCCCAAAAACATATCTTTCCTAGAGATGATTTCTCATTGGAGGTTTGATATGATGGTTCATCATTTCCCATTTTACCAAAGTAGTCGCTCAAAGGATAAGCCTCTCATTGGAAGTTTTAAAACATTTAACACAAAAATGATTCAAAAACTATAACAATTAAATCGAAAATTATTTAAGTCTAACCATTTTTAATATTTCACCAGGTAATAAGAACAAATCCAAATAAATAAATAGTGTGTTACATAGTATTTATTTATTTGGATTTGGTCTTATTACCTTGTGTTTATAATCTATAATCCAAATTGGGCCTTATCCTTTGTGACTGATCTAAAAATGGTGATAATATAAAGACAGAGATTGTAAAATGTGTTTCAGTGAAGGTTAAAAGAGGAAGACCGAATCAATAGGGTAAAATTCCAATAGCAGACGACAGAGTAGGGTTAAAGGGTTGGCAGGGGAGCACGTAGCCGTTCAAATTATCATCCTCGTCTGCTGCAGGGAGGGATTTCACAGCAGAAGATTCAACGTTTCCCCCCCTCCCTCGACAGTGATTCACCTCCCCCCCCCCCCTCCTCACTCTCCCCTGGAGCGATATTGCTGACATTTAATCCTGGTTGCATCAATTTCAGCGCGAGCTGCCTTCGTGGCGTTGCTTAGATACCTTTAAATGTCTGTAGAGTATTTTTGGGAGCATTTGTGCCATGTTTTGTATTCCTCTTTGCTTCTCTCTTGCTGTGAACATGTCTAAATATGGAGTACTCCTTCATCGTTTTTTTACATGAACACGTGTTTTTAATGTTATATTAAACCCATGGCCGTTGAGATGAGTTGACTAAGAAATCGTTTTGACAAAGCCATCAGTAACTTTTAGTTTAACGATTAGGATAAGCCGTTTTCTCTTCATTTATAAACCTGATCCTTATTCAATTTCACTTTTACATCATTTTCCATACAGATAACGTTTAGATTAAGGGTTCATTTTGACTGTAGAGGTTTTTTCTCTTGTTGATACCCTACCTATGCCTCGATGTTGGTGGACACCAAATAAAACTGAAATACATAAATTGATAAAAAAAAAAAGGGGGGGGGGGGGCATCTCTTTATCGTGCAACTGAAAGTTTCTGATTGCTTGCACCATCTATCATAATAAATATCAACTACTCGTTGAATTTTAATTATTCCAGAATTGGCCAGATACCCATTCTTGATTAATCAAGAAAAGCTAACCACGTACGCGTTTCGGGCTGTTGGTCCTCATCAGCGTGGTGCAAGCTCTACCTCAACGACCAAAAAAACTGGTCATTCAGGTATTCTGAAAAATCATGAAATGGGTAGTTAAGACCAGAATTTCGTGAGAATACGAAACAATGTGAGAAATACAAAAATGTGAAATTACATATAAATTGGTTAGAATGAAATTTAAAATATCAATGGTATAAATAACCTTTCATCTTCGCTTATATTAGATATTGGTACATAGAAAATAAGGAAAGACAAATCTCAGAATGATAAGCAGTTAATTTATTTTGAACTGAAAAGCATCCGCCTGGAGACCATGATTTCGGGCTAATGATCCTCATCCGTCCAGGGCGGGATTTGATTCCATGAGAATTTCATAAGATATCAAATGAAATCTTCAAATTCTGCCCAAAAAGTGTTTAGCAAGTAAGGGCGCTTCTAAATTTGCCAAAGCTGGTGCCGTGGCTCGTCCGCTAGTTTGCAAAGATGGTCGATAGATGGAGCATAGCTTTAGCGTCTATTTTGATGGGAGAGGGACCTTTATATATTGTCTTTTTGTGTTTTTACATTACACTTAAAACACATAGAGTTTTAGAATTGGTTTAAACGGTCAATAGCTCCTGTTAACGACAATACCTATTTAACGACCATAGATCGATCAAAAAGTTATCTTAATATAAAAACCATTTATATTATTGAGAAAAAATGTACTAAAGTGAAATTTTACTGAGATTGGGATGATATATTATGATAAAGGTATCTCCCTTGATTGTGCAGCTTGATATTCTGGAATACACCCATACCTCGCTTTGCGTCGGGTTTACGTTCCAAAAAAAAACACGACGAAAATTGAAACGACGCAAAGTGAAAATATGTAAAGGCGCAATCAAAAACAAAGGTGTTGCCATATTTTAGGAAAAAAAATCAAAAAAAAAAATTAAAGACTCGAATCCAAAACAACGCAACTTCGAAAATCTAACGACGCACAGTGAAAATCAGTAAAAATTAAGCAGCGACGCAACTTCGAAAAAAACGCAAAACGAAACGACGCAAAGCGAGGTATTGGTGTAATTAAAAATCAGCGTTTAGTTGATATTTATTCCGATAGATGGCGCAATTTATTTTTAATTGAAAATATAGTAATAAAAAAATAATAATGAAAGTAATAATCTCTCTCTCCATTGATAATACAGTAGAACTTGGATAATTCGAACTTCTTTAATTCGAAAACCTCTTTAATTCGAATATTTATCTTGGTCCCTAGAATTTCCTATATAAATAATGATATATATAAAAATAAATATTTTTTAATATGTATATAGTATATACATAAATTATTGCACATAATCTAAATATACGGTAAAAATGTAAATTTACAGCAACTAATGTTATTCTTAATAAAGGAATTGATCGAAATTGTGAGATTTTTATTGTTTTAAGCCTTTTTATTCAAAACATCTTTAATTCGAATTTTTGGATAATTCGAATTTTTTATGGTCCCTTGGGGTTCGAATTATCCAAGTTCGACTGTATATATAAATATATCACATTGATGAACGTGGCAAGGATTTACCGAAAGGTTAAGAGATGAAGAACACTTCAAAATAATTGATATGCATATCTATAATACAATACAATATAATGCGGCTTGTGATTGTAAAACGACATTTGACTATTATCCCGCATGTGTTTCTTTTCAACGAAAAATCAAAATTTATTTCAAGGAGAAATAACGATTATTTCTAACCTTAGGGATGAGGTATGAAAGGATGAATTGTGAAGAGTAATGAGAAACGGAAAAATAAAGAGTTCAGAGATGGGAATCGAACACACAATGTTCCGCTTACCGAAAAGATGCCATGTCCACTATGGGTCTGTTTGTTGTATGAGGAGAGAAATAGGAAATTTTCAAATAAGTTTTTAGGCCTTTTGACCACATTTCTTGGATCGTTACAATTTATTTATTATTAATTTTAATCAAAACCTAAGTTTCTTACCCCTTAATTTCGTAAATTTGTCTTTAAGAAATTATTTTATTTACAGTGTAACTCAAGGTTCCATGAAATTAGATCATGAAGATTTTTATCTTTAGAAGAATAGTGCTATGTGTGTGGACTGAAAAGTTTAACTCGGAAAAATTTTATTTAAAAAATAAACAGTATGAAGTATTGTGAAGTTAAGTATAACACCCTGATTGAAACAATGTAAAATTAGATAATAAATCCAAACAAGTGCATATAACGGTAATGACTCTAAAATATAGAATGTTAAACCTTTTTTGTAAATTACAGACGAAAAAATTGAGTCAAGTTTATAAAAACATTTTTTTTTTAAGAGAGAGAAGTCAGCAATTTCTAAATAAATCGTTTTTCAATCCATTCTATATTTATTTGCATAATTGCATTCGAAAATATATTTCTCAAATTCTTTATTTACCAAAAGATAAACGCGAACCTAAAGATATTTCAAAAGAAAATGATCATAAATAGAGCAGACGAAATTTTTACATATCATCTGTTCTCATTTTTCTTTGGAAAAGTTGCCAGGCAAATCCTCTATTAGGTGATAGCTTTGAAAGCCTTTATTTTAATCTTTTTTATGGGGGGTGTATGGGGATGTTCCCTTGGTAGGAAGGCTTTGAAAAGTTGGGGGGGGGGGGGGGGTTCAGACATCGTTTAGGGGTGTTGCATTTTTAATGGTTTCATCCACTATTTCCTTTTGAAGGCGACTTTCATGGAATTAGTCATTCACCATTTTTTGAAAGCTTTTTAAAAAGACATTTAGAAAGCATGAAATCTTTTGATAAAAAAAGAAACAGCTTATTATCGTACTGTATCTTGTATGTACATGGCATTGACTTCTTTTTTAAACCTTTTAATCTCATAAAGCAAAAGCTTTAATTGAATTTTAATATATAATGAAATTATGTACTGTTTATTAAGATATTATGTGTTTTTTATTTTTCTAATATCATTTTTCTAAAATTTATGTTTTACATTTATGGATAACAATTAAGTAAGTGGAAAGTCTTTGATATCGTTGGTTATCTGTTTTTATTGAAGAAGAAAGAGGTAATTTTGTTAACGCTTGTTTATCTCGTGTGTGTTCAATAAAGGTCACTGTAATATCTTTCAGAGTTATTGTCTGAATCCCGATATACATGCTGAAAGGTACAACTTCCTTAAGTTTTGTCCACGAGTGTATATCCTCCTCTTTCAGTGCCTTCCTCTACTGAGGGTGGGTCACATGGTCTCTCCATACTTCCTCCGCCATCCTCTTTATCTCCTCGTGTCGTCCAGTCCATTGTTTTAGATCGTCTGTGTATTCCTGTCGTCTCCTTCCCCTCGATCTCTTCCCCCGGATCTTTCCCTCCAACACTATCAGCATTGTCTCTCCTGCTGATCCACGCATCACATGTCCAGCAAACGTCAGTTTTCGTTGTTTTATGAACTTTGTCAGATGGCGTTCTGTACCCATTCGATCGAGGACTTGATTATTTGTTACCATATCTGTCAAAGGAATTCTGAGAGCTCTTCTGTAAAATGGTTGTATATAGAGCAGTGTAAATCAGTATGAATGTCGTGCATGTTTCTGGGATATATGTATATAATATAAAATATACCTTATTATATGTAACTTGTGTATGAAAAAAGTGAAAATTGTATAAGCTTATGATTTTGCTTTGTTTTAAAAATGAATCGATGTTGGTTCCATATGCTTGAATTGAATATTACACCTTAGTTCTATATATTTTATTACTTAAAAAGGAACACAAGAAAAAAAAACTAAAATTGCAAATGATTTGAAAACTAACTAAGAAAAAAAAACAATAATGATAAAAAAAATGATGGTGATAAAAAATTGAATATGTCTGCCAGAAAAATGCTTCTATGAATTAAAAAAATAAGAATAATTACAAACTTAACATATAAACTTCAAACAACTTTTATGGAAAAAATATAGTTAAAAGAAGTCTGACGACCCCAGAAATAGACGTGACAACCTGACCCCATATCACTTTACATAGCGGTACTTCAAAAATCCTACCTCTGACCCCATAATAAACACCTCGTCTATAAGAAAAGCCCGTGGACTTGTTAAAAACAGTTGAGTTTAGGTACCAAACGAGATGCCGTTGCATTGTTCAATCTCATTGGTCGAGCCGTGCCAGCATCTTATTTCAAAGGCTGTAGCCTTCTTTGAGACTTCTAACTTCTGGAATGTTTTATTCTCTCCTTTTTATCATATCACATGTATGTGGTATATTATAGCCCATCTATATTGTAATTTATTGCAATCATTCAAATACAAAATAAAGACAAAATCCACAAGGTCGACCAACAAAAAAGCAAGTTCGTTATTTTCTTTGTTATTCAATCAAGTGAAGGAATAGATAGTGGAGCAAGTTCCAAGGGGGTCCGGAGGATCTTTATTTCTGTAAGTGGTCCATCAAAGGCATGTACGAACTCATTCTTTAGAATGTTTACAGAACGACACTGGCGCAGGGATTTCAAATCCAGCCAATCACCAATAAACGGCCTTTATAAACGATTTATTATGATTCTTTTCAACAAAATATTATTGTTGTTATCACAGCATTATTTATAGAGAAGTTCATTTTAGAATGCCTCCACGTTTGTCGTTATCACGATATAGATTCCGCTTTCTCTGCCTGATATTGACCTGGAACCACCAGATACTATAAATATATTCATCCGACAATATTTCTTCCCCCACTTCATCAATATCATCCTATGTAGGTACACTCATGGAATAAAGGAAGTGGAAAGTCTTTGATGTCGTCTGTATTTTTTTAAGGAGACAGAGGCAACTGGTTATCTCGTGTGTCTTCAATAAAGGTCACTGTGTATCAAATATCTTTCAGAGTTATTGTCTGAATCCCGATATACATATATATGCTAAAAGGTACAACTTTCTTAAGTTTTGTCCCCATGAATGTAATTGAAAAACATTTAAAAAATTCAATCAACACATCATTATTTTCCTATTGTCATTTCAAACATAATTATTACTATCTTTATCATTTTCATAACAGACGGAATTTTATCTAATATATATATTTCGTATTACCTCTAGTACACGTGGTACTGTCCAAGATAATCATGGTGGGTAGAAGTAGGCGACTGTTTTTACTGTAAGTGCCCCACATGTCTACACATGTGAAAATCAGTTCGACCTTTTCACTTACAAATGTGCCAGAGCCCCATTTAGTTACTTGCACTCGCTGGTGGCGTTCGACTTTTGTAAGAATCGAGGGGCCATGGAACATATTTTATAATAATAAAAAAAGTGCCCAATGCGGGATTCGATCCCGGGTCGTAGTGGTCGAAAAACAGCGGTTTAGAGCATCCTTCCACCTACTTCCTATCTAATATTCTAACATAGTTAAGTCTAGCTCTAAATATTTGTTTCATTATAATCCAAATCACATTTGAATAGGCTGAGTAAATCTTGAGTTCTAACCTCATCATTATCTGTGTTGTTGTGGTTTTCGTGTCCAATGAAAAGCCTCAGATGTCTCCATACATCTCTATCACAGCAGTCGCAATGTTCTCAATCTTGGGTGTGTAAAGCTGCTGTTCTGGGTCCATGTCATTTTTCTGTTGTTGTCGTGTCCAATGAAAAGCCTCAGATGTCTCTATACATCTTTATCACAGCAGTCGCAATGTTCTCTATCTTGGGTGTGTGAAGCTGCTGTTCTGGGTCCATGTCAAATTTCTGTTGTTGTTGTCGTGTCCAATGAAGAGCCTCAGATGTCCCCATACATCTCTATCACAGCAATGTCCTCTATCTTGGATGTGTAAAGCTGCTGCTAAAGTGTCCATATTATCTGTGTTCTTTGCCTTAAATAAATAAACTGCGAGAATTTAAGATACTTTTATACAATATAATTTCACAAAATCCAATAATTCAATGTTTTGAACAACACATTTTTTTCAAAATCACTTTATTTCACAAAAAAACTTAATTCGCTATTTTATATCTTAAAAAACGAGTAGATATCAGGTTGAAGAGAACACCAACAAATATAAGAAGAAAAAAACAAGTTTTAAAATACGATTGAAAAATCTTTAGGAATTTTTTTGTGAAAATGTGAACGCCTGATTAGCTCAACAAAAGGATGGAATGAAGAGGGGGAGATTGAAGTTCCAAATATAAACTGTTGAAGAAATGGCAAATATGAGTTTCCAATAGCAGGTTCGGGGGAGATCCAGGGGGGAGGTTTAATGGTCATATTAGACCGGTCTCCCCTCATGTAGCTGTCATGACGCATCACTAGCTGCCAGATCATGTCAATTGGACTCAACCGTAATTTCCACATTTAACGTCATACTGTCTAGCACGAACGTCCTCATCTTTAGCTTGAAAGTAGACTTTCCACTTGTAAAAACAGAAAAAAAATAGTACAAATGTGATATTTGTGTTGTTTCTTATCCCCTTGTGTAAAGAATATACGAATGTGAGAGAAAAAATAGAGGTAACCCCCGGGCTCCTGTAGCATAAATCGCCAATGTGATATTGTACTGGGATAAGGTTCATAAATTAAGAAAAAAAGGTATCTCCTTATCGGGCAACTGAAAATTACTGATGGCTTGCGCCATCTATACAATAAATGTTAACTATTCGTTGATTTTTAATTATTCTAGAATTAGCTAAATACTCATTCTTGATTAATCAAGAAAAGTTAACCATGTAAGCGTTTCGGGCTGTTACCCGATAAGGAGATGCCTTTTTTTCTTAATGATAACTTTAACTCTTAATGATTCTCCGAGTTATGTAAAACTGGTACAAAGCTGAAATTCGTAATGGAATCAAGTTGATAAATTAAGAGAAAATAGCAACTCCGTAATTGTGCAACAGAACCGTAATTGTGCAACAGAACCGTAATTGTGCAACAAAACCGTAATTGTGAAACAGAACCGTAATTGTGCAACAGAAGCGTAATTGTGCAACAGAACTGTAATTGTGCGACAGAACCGTAATTGTGCAACAGAACCGTAATTGTGCAACAGAAGCGTAATTGTGCAACAGAACCGTAATTAGGCAACAGAAGCGTAATTGTGCAACTGAACCGTAATCGTGCAACTGAACCGTAATTGTGCAACAGAACCGTAATTGTGTAACAGAACCGTAATCGTGCAACAGAACCGTAATTGTGCAACAGAACCGTAATTGTTCAACTGAACCGTAATCGTGCAACAGAACCGTAATTGTGCAACAGAACCGTAATTGTGCAACAGAACCGTGATTGTGCAACAGAACCGTAATTGTGCAACTGAACCGTAATTGTGAAACAGAACCGTAATTGTGCAACAGAACCGTAATTGTGCAACTGAACCGTAATCGTGCAACAGAAGCGTAATTGTGCAACTGAACCGTAATTGTGCAACAGAACTGTAATCGTGAAACATAACCGTAATTGTGCAACAGAACCGTAATCGTGCAACAGAACCGTAATTGTGCAACTGAACCGTAATCGTGCAACAGAACCGTAATTGTGCAACAGAACCGTAATCGTGCAACTGAAAGTTTTGTCAAATCAATCTATAGACCGTTTAACTATCTCACTAGATAGTTTCTTCCGGAGTCTGGAATTCCATTGGAAGACACAAAAAAAAAAAAAAAAGAAAGGGATTTACATTAATGAACAAAACTTAAGTAAGTTGTGCCTTTTAGCATGTATATTGTGATTCAGACAATAACTCTGAAAGATATTACAGTGACCTTTATTGAAGACACACGAGATAACCAAGTGTGAACAAAATTGCCTCTGTCTCTTTTAAAAAAAGTTCGAAACATCAAAGAGTTTCCACTTCCTTAAGTTTTATCCATTAAGACTGACCAAATTTTGACAAGAGCCACGGACGAGTAGACTTGGGATCACTACCTATAAGTTAAAAACAACAATAAACAAACTCAACAATAATTAAAAGTAATTTCTTCATTATTTACATTTTTATAATGGACAAAGGATCCCTGTACAGAGAACTAAGAAGAGTTCTTGAACTTCTTTATGAGCATGAGCTCCAAGATCTTGTCTAATTTAGACTAATAAAAGGATAAAATTTTACACAAATAAATTTACTGGCAATGTGTTTCTTTTAAATATCATCAAATATTATCTCTACAGACCTTACTGCAATGATATAAGTTATTGAATGAGATATGAGAATAACTCATATCATTGCAGTAAGGTCTGTAGAGATAATATTTGATGATATTTAAAAGAAACGCATTGCCAGTAAATTTATTTGTGTAAATTTTTAACGATAGATGACAATTAAATTTATAAATTTAATAAAAGGAAAAGTAAGAAAAAAAACATTTTATTTGTTTTTATTATAGAGGCCTGTTGTTAAAATAGCTACCGATATTTTAAAAAGTCCAAAACCTCCGTTGAGTGCAAGTAACTAAAAGAGATCTGACACATTGGAAAGTGCAAAAATCGAATTGATTTCTACTATAATAGTTTCTAATTTTTATTTCTACATGTGTAGACATATGGTGTACTTTTGACAAATTTTACTATTTACGGGATAACACACAAAGTTGCAAATTACTAGGGCCTACCGTAAGAGTAACTTAAACAAAGAAAAATCGTGGACTCAAAAGTACAACACCAAAAAAAAAGTAAATAATAATTCACAATTTGTTATATAAAATTTTTAAACCACACACACACAGTACTTATCTTCATTTCTGCTATGGTAGGGATCGGACCGGGGTTACACAGGGAATGCGAAGAGATCACCAGACACGGATAAAATACGAAGAGAACACTATAAGCGTCTCTACACAAAACCTTTAACCACACTGGCTTCACGTATTCCTTTAAACCCCCTTTATATACAAACATGGCCACATTCGTCCAATGAGAAGGCGGGAGAGATTTGTTCACAAACAAACGAAAACACAAACGAAAACAAACTAAAACCTGAGATAAGATATGATAAGATTGTAAATATTTGTCAATATAATTTGACACTTTCAGTTAAAAACTGTCTCTAACTACCCATTATGATAATCATTACCTATACTTGAAAACTATCCCGCATGAGTTTCCCTTCAACGAAAAATCAAAATTTATTTCAAGGAAAATTAACGATTATTTCTAACCTTAGGGATGATGATTCCGTTCATTATTACTCTTCACAATTCATCCTTTTATACCTCATCCCAAAGGTTAGAAATAATCGTTATTTCTCCTTGAAATAAATTTTGATTTTTCGTTGAAGGGAAACACATGCGGGATAGTTTTCAAATGTCGTTTTACAATCACAAGCCGCATTATATTGTATTGTATTACCTATTCTATATACAGTTACGAGCGTCATTCTTCATCTCTTAATCAGTTTTCGCCTCTGTCACCGTTTGCTTTTTTTTTTTTGGAATGGCGCCCTCCTATTGGTTGGCTACGATCAGGCCACCTTTGCCCCTTCCCCATCATGCCCCCCCCCCCCCCCCCACTCGCTTTTTCGTTTTTGTAACTATTGTGTTGGAGCGGGTCGCTCCTTAAATAAATGCATATATTAGTTAATAACCAAATGGAATCCTCTCTTTCTCTTTCCCAGTAAGAGACGCCTACGGAAGCCAACAGTACATAGACAGATAAAGCACATAGGCTATAGTTATTAACTAGCATATGCATTTATTTAAGGCGCCAATTTATAATTGTAACAAATAGTATTTGATTCAAAACATTCAATCGGGTAAAACACGGGCGTTGCCCGGGTCATTCGGCTAGTACTATTATAACTATGGATAAGTAAATAAAATTAGCACTCTAATTCTTTGACTTTAACTCTTTCTAGGTCGATTTTGAAATATATAAACTCTAATTGGAATTTTATGAATAACATTATAATACAATATAATACGGCTTATGATTGTAAAACGATGTTTGACAAATTTACCGCAAATGTTTCTTTTGAACGAAAAATCGTAATTTATTTTAAGGAGAAATAACGTTTATTTCTATCCTTAGGGATGAAGTATAAGAGGATGAATTGTGAAGAGTATAATGATAAATTATAATAACATTATAAACTACTTATTTGGTAGAGATTTTCAAAAGAGTAACATAATTGAAATTGTACAATATTATACATATATTGAACTTTTTAATAAACCATAAGTTCCTGAAATATATACAACAATTAGATGAGATCATACATTTTTTTATCTTTTTACTATAATTCAAAAATATATGAAGAAAAAGGCATCTCCTTATCGTGCAACTGAAAGTTCCTGATGGCTTGCGCCATCTATCGGAATAAATATAAACTATTCTCGTTGATTTTTAATTATTCCAGAATTGGCCAAATACCCATTCTTGATTAATCAAGAAAAGCTAACCACGGACGCGTTTCGGGCTGTTGGCCCTCATCAGCGGGGTGCAATTCTGGCCTTAACTACCCGTTTCATGATTTTTCAGAATGCCTTAATGACTAATTTTTTTTTTGGTCGTTGAGGTACAGCTTGCACCACGCTGATGAGGGCCAACAGCCCGAAAAGCGTCCGTGGTTAGCTTTTCTTTATTAATCAAGAAAGTGTATTTGGCCAATTCTGGAATAATTAAAATCAACGAAAATAGTTGATATTTATTCCGATAGATGGCACAAGCCATCAGCAACTTTCAGTTGCACGATAAGGAGATGTATTTTTCTTAATTTATGCACCTTATCTCAGTACAATATCACATTTGTACTATTTTAAAAATATATATATATAACAAAATAATATTTTAATCTATATATATGAATTTACATAATATAAAAGTTATAATAAATAAATATGTAAATAAATTTATTCTATGAGAAATTGTTATTCTTTACACAAAGCTAAAGAAGATTTAAGGAAGGAAGTCGGAAAAAATGTGGAATCACAAACAATAAAAGGATTTTTATTGATCTAAACTTGTGTCAGAAATATCATAGAGTGAGGGGACATTAGAAGACCTTTTCTTACTGTGTCAATTTCCGTGAAACCCGGTAAGCTCCTCGAATGTTTGGATCGGAATCAGGGAGTCAAATAGATTTCCAGGGTTGCCGATTTAAAGCTAGATTTGCTACAGATTTCCACCCAATATTACTCTGTGAACAAATTCTCTCCTCGACTCCCCAAGCTTCAAGAAACAAAGCGTCAAAGTTCAGCAAACCCACTGTTCCTTTTTTTTTTCTTCCTCACTTTTTTATTTTCTTTTCTCTCTTCCGTTTTTTTATATTTTTTTTTTATTGTTGGAAATATATTTTATTTTGTTTTTTTATTGATAGATAGAGAAGGCTACTTCGCCTTTTCCATTAGATTTCTTTTTTTTTTTTTTTGTTCCCGTTTCGGCCAATAATTGAAAGCATTTTACTTTGAAATTGTTACATTTACCTGAGATCCAGTCTCTTACCTTTATTTATCAAAGATTTGTCTTCTCCTCTTCTTTTTTATCCTTCTGGATTTAATTCCTTTATCTTCCCTCGACATATATACTTCCAGATTTTTTAGATAACTTTTTTTTCTTTTATAGATGTTAGTAAATTAAATTTAATTGCCATCTATCGTTAAAATTTTACACATATAAATTTACTGGCAATGCGCTTCTTTTAGATATAATCAAATTAAGGTCTGTAGAGATAATATTTGATTATATTTAAAAGAAGCGCATTGCCAGTGAATTTATTTGTGTAAAATTTTATAGATGTGTTTACATATATGTATTTATATGAAAAAACCATAGAAACAAATAAAAGATAAGTGGGTCAGGTGTTGATATCTATATATATAAAGAAGTCATCTCCTGACCACGAGCACATGTGCTTTTTAGATGGCAGAGCGCCATCCACGCTGACAAGCGTTAACAGCGCGAAACGCGTTCGTGGATGGCTTTTCTTGATTTATCAAGAAATTGGGTTGGCAAAATATCACGGAGCAAGCTAAATAAACGTTTAGTTTATTTTTGCTCTACTAGATGGCGCTCTGCCATCTAAAAAGCACATGTGCTCGTGGTCAGGAGATGACTTCTTTATTTTTAATATTTATTTATAAATATGTATTGAAAATAGAGCAATCCATAGATAAATCTTTAATTAAAAAGGCATATATTGGATCAAACAAAAAAATATTTATTTTACCAATATTTCAGCTGGCTGAACGCCAACCTTTATCAAGGTGTTATAACATTTTAAAGCACCTATATAACACCTTATAACACCTTGATAAAGGTTGGCGTTCAGCCAGCTGAAATATTGGTAAAATAAATTTTTTTTTTTTTGATCCAATATATGCCTTTTTAATTAAATAAGTATGTATATTTTGATATTTTATAATTAAGTCATATATAATATATTCATATAGCGAAGATAATGAATAATATTGAGAAATTTCTATAATAAGTCATTAACTTTTATATTATAGAAAACATTTATAAATACAATACACAGCATTTTTCTCGCTGAAAAAAAAAAACAACACGACTACTATTCAAAAAATTTATTCATATTATAAAATACAAGTTATGAATATCCTGACCACTAACATTGTCAAATTATATTGACAAACATTTAAAGTTTTTTTTTTTCTGATCAGGTTTTTAGAGGGAAGAATGTTGTCTTCGTTTGTTAGTGAACCAATCTCTCACACCTTCTCATTGGACGAATGTGGCCATGTCTGTATATAAGAGGGGACTAAGGGAATGCGAGGGGGCCCAGAGCGTGGAGAATTGGTGTGGAGCCACATAGAGTGTTTTTCTACGTGGTTTTTCCGTGTCTGGCTGTTCTCTTCGCATCCCGGTGTCACACGAGTCCGATCCCTACCAACGCTACAATAAAGATAAGTGCTATTTTATTTTATTTAACAAATCGTGAGTTGTTTTTATCTCCTTTTTGTTGTTAGTGTTGTACTCTTGAGTGTACGCCTTTCTGTGTATTAAGGTACATTTAATTTAGGCCCTAGCATATTCCTTTTTTTTGTGTGTTAACCCACAAAAGTAATGACTTTTGTCAACATAAGGGTTTTTTCGATGGCAGAGCGCCATCTAGTTGAACAGAAATGGGTGGCCAAATATCAGGGAACATGTTAAATCAACGTTTAGTTGATTTCTGTTCCTCTAGATGGCGCTCTGTTATCTAAAAATTGCTCATGTTAGTGTTCAGGATATTCTTCATTTGTTTTTACTATCAACGCCTGACTTTTTTTATTTATTTATTTTTACATATTTTTATATATGAATTGATATAATATATGGAAAATATATAACAAATAAAAGAATTATAGAGAATACCATAGTTGGTGATTTTGAAATTTGGTTATTTATAATTAAAGATATATCAAGACATTAAGACCTAAGCAAAATAATTTGATAGTGTATGTATATTTGGATTAGGTCTTATTTTCTTGTATTTATAATCTGAATTGTGCTTTGAATTAATTGTAGACATCATTTTATACTTTAAAAAAAAATTCACTGTCATTTCGACGTTTTAGCGATTCACTGCCGCTCTTTTTAAAAAGTGGAAAGTTTATTGGTGAAATACACTCATGGACAAAACTTAACAAAACTTACATTTTAGCATGTATATCGGGATTCAGACAATAACTCTGAAAGATATTACAGTGACCTTTATTGGAGACTCACAAGATAACCAAGCGTGAACATAATACACTCATGGACAAAACTTAAGGAAGTTGTACCTTTTAGCATGTATATGGGGATTCAGACAATAACTCTGAAAGATATTACAGTTAACTTTATTGGAGACACACAAGATAACCAAGTGTGAACATAATACACTCATGGACAAAACTTAAGGAAGTTGTACCTTTTAGCATGTATATCGGGATTCATACAATAACTCTGAAAGATATTACAGTGACCTTTATTGAAGACACAGGAGATAACCAAGTGTGTACATAATACACTCATGGACAAAACTTAAGGAAGTTGTACCTTTTAGCATGTATATCGAGATTCAGACAATAACTCTGAAAGATATTACAGTAACCTTTATTGAAGACACACGAGATAACCAAGTGTGAACATAATACATTCATGGACAAAACTTAAGGAAGTTGTACCTTTTAGCATGTATATCGGGATTCAGACAATAACTCTGAAAGATATTACAGTGACCTTTATTGAAGACACACGAGATAACCAAGTGTGAACATAATACACTCATGGACAAAACTTAAAGAAGTTGTACCTTTTAGCATGTATATCGGGATTCAGACAATAACTCTGAAAGATATTACAGTGACCTTTATTGAAGACACACGAGATAACCAAGTGTGAACATAATACACTCATGGACAAAACTTAAGGAAGTTGTACCTTTTAGCATGTATATCGGGATTCAGACAATAACTCTGAAAGATGTTACAGTGACCTTTATTGGAGACACACAAGATAACCAAGTGTGAATACAATACACTCATGGACAAAACCTAAGGAAGTTGTACCTTTTAGCATGTATATCGGGATTCAGACAATAACTCTGAAAGATATTACAGTAACCTTTATTGAAGACACACGAGATAACCAAGTGTGAACATAATACGCTCATGGACAAAACTTAAGGAAGTTGTACCTTTTAGCATGTATATCGGTATTCAGACAATAACTCTGAAAGATATTACAGTGAACTTTATTGGAGACACACAAGATAACCACGTGCGAAAAAATTTGTTTCTGTCTCCTTCAAAAGAACAGACGACTGGCGATATAAAAGACTTTACTCTTCCTTATGTTTTGACCATGAGTATATTGTCGACAATTAAAATTCTTCTCCGCTTTTACATATTGATTTAACCAATAAGGAATCAAGAGTTTCTTTTCTCATTTCTTTCATTTCTTAAGCTTTCGGGCTAACCTGCCCTTTAACACGGAAATTGTCAACAATATTGTGTGACTTTTCAGTAGGTCGCCTAAACGTCAAAAAGAAATCAAAAATTGATAAAAACGTTGAATAAGTCTTCAACTTGAATTAAAAATGACAAATTGCAGTTTCCTCGAAATCAGTATCGTCTAATCTATGAAAAATTGGAATGCCATCATTCAAAAGACTCTTGTAGGTGAAATTGTACGAAGAGCTGCAGAATAGATCATATATCTAACTGTGAAAATGTAATAAAAATATATAATAAAAGATTATATATGGATATTAAATCTTAAAAAACGAATACGTATTTGAATTTTCTTAGTTTATCAAGAAATGGATTGCTCAAATATTATTGAATAAACATAAATAAACGTTTAGTTGATTTTTGTTTCACTAGATGGCGTTCTGCCATCTTAAATATGATTATGGAATCGGTTAGGATATGCATTTTTTATATATAATATCAAACTGTATTCAATAATATAAATTTATATTTGAATGTAATTGTACTGTCCTATAAGCTTATGTCCATAGTTCTCTTGAAAACCATTTCTGAGATTCCATCCTTCAGTGCTGCGTATATAAGCAGAATCGTCCAATACAGTATTAGAGCTCCGAGAAGCGGTCTGGTGGATTAAATTGGCGAAAACGCTGGGAGGGTTCACCACTGATGAGCCAAGCCCTCCCAATATATTTTTCATCGCAGTAAGGGCAGTAGAAGTTTGTATTATGTATAAAAGAAACATTCGTGCTTTCAAATCCTTCGATTTTATATGTATAGATGGCGCGCTATTGCTTTGTATTAATATAAATTCTTTATGAGCATTTGTTTTTTTTTTTTTAAATGAACGATTTTCCTAATGTTCTTACTGCAATGAGAAAAATATTGAAAGGGTTCACTACTGATGAACATTAGTAATTCTATCATAATGAAGATCATGGGCAATATGAATGCTGGACAGAGTAGTCCTCATGTAGTTCTGGAATTGGTCAGGAATCCGATTCCAGCAAGAACAAGGGTCTATGGTGCAGCTCATGGTCAAATCTCATCAACACTTCATTGACGATCCTCTGACAACCATCTGTATAGATGAAAGAACAGGATTATCTTGTGTAAAATCCGGATAAAGAACATTCGTCTATGAGAATTAATTTGATGTTTAATATTCAATGAATAAACTATTTTGAGAGAAAGGCATTTCCTGATAGAGCAAATTTTAGCTAAGCGATCAGGACACGCCTTTCTCTTAATTTATCAAGCCCCTCTAGAGGGCTATTTAAATAATCTATCATGAATAAACAAGGCTATTTTTATGCACTTATATTGTATATATATGTACATAGATGGGAATTTTCCCGAGAGGGATATTTATCAATAAAAGCCCAGGACGCCTCTCCCATCAAATTAAACGTCAAAAACTTTGTCGCCGATCTGAGGCTGGTAGTTTGCGGCGACGGTCAATTGATGGCGTCTAGTTTTGACGTCTATTTTGATGAGAGAGGCGTACTTTTCTTTTATATATGTATATACACTGCGTGACATTGAAAATGGAACACCAAGAAATAGTGGCCAGAAAGTGATGAAACTCGGCAGACAGAGAGAGACAGGGACGAACAATAAGTGATCTTTATTTCAAAATGATAGTCATAATACAGAGCGAGAACGGCGTCGGCTTAGTAGCAAGTAGGACCACCGCGGACGGCGATGCACGCAGCAACACGTCTAGGAAGAGAGTCAATCAGAGTACGGATGGCGTCCTGAGGGATGGCTCTCCATTCCCTCTCAACCATTTGCCACAGTTCGTCTTCTGAACGCGGCTGTGGCAAGACATGCAAACGGCGTCCAATGATGTCCCAGACGTGCTCGATTGGTGAGAGATCAGGAGAGTACGGTGGCCAGGGAAGCATCTGTACATCTTGCAGAGCTTGTTGGCTAATGCGAGCAGTGTGCGGTCGGGCGTTATCCTGCTGATAAAGGGCATTGGGTACCCCCTGAAGGTAGGGGAGTGTCACCGGTCGCAGCACATCATCAACGTATCGTTGGGCCGTCATAGTGCCCTGAATACGAAGTAAAGGTGACCTGGAATCATACGCGATTGCGCCCCAAACCATGATTCCACGTTGTCGCACGGTGGGGCGTTCCACAATTGCTGCCGGATTGGACCTTTCTCCACGTCGACGCCACACGCGTACACGGCGACTATCACTGGACAAGCAGAAACGCGACTCATCTGAGAACACGACCCTGTGCCATTCCGTCATCCACGTCGATCTAGCCCGGCACCATTCCAAACGTTGGCGCCTATTCGGTGGGGTCAATGGCAGTCTTCTTAGCGAACGGCATGAGTGCAAGCCATTCGCAACCAATCGACGGGAAATGGTTCTGGTCGAGATGGAATGATCTAGGGTGTCTTGCACATGTTGCAGGATGGCGGTACAAGTGGCTTGTGGGGCCGCCACTGCTTGTCGAAGGATACGCCGATCCACACGTGCTGACGTCACTCTGGTTGCACCGGCATTCCTATAAATTGCCACATTTCCTTGTTCCAACCATCTTCTCCACAGTCGGTGCACCGTGGATGCACCAAGGTGTGTATCAGCTCCGATTTGACGTATGGACCAACCTGCCCTTTTCAGTCCGATCACCATGCCCCTCGTAAAAGCGTCTGTCTGCTTGAACTGCCTCCGTTTACGATGACCTGGCATTCTCTGTTATTACACGTGTCTTTTGACACAAGAACAAAATTTCTACAATGATTTTCCTTGAAGAAATAACGACACGAATACTGTCCTTTCTGCAAGTTCCTTCCCTTATATCTTACTCCATGTGCGCACGAGAGCTGCGCATTTTACATCATTTGCATAACTTGGTTAGGCGCGTCTACCCTGAAATTTGCATAATTTTCTGGCCACTATTTCTTGGTGTTCCATTTTCAATGTCACGCAGTGTATGTTATAATATATTCCAATATATACCTATATCCCCATGTGTTATATATTTATAGTGTAATTGCCAGGGTAACAAATAAAATTTCGAGTGAGAGACAGTCGGCGCCTGTAGGAAGATAAAGGTCCGAAAAACAAGTCGGGTTCCCAGGTGTGCCCCTTTCTTACTCAAACAGATTAGTCCGCTTTGAGACACGATTGACAGACCTCTTTAGACAGATCTGCCCTGACCGGTATCCAACATGCCTCGTTCTTTTGTGTAATCCCAATTCCACGCCTGAAACCACTCTAATCATTGTGGCCACCACGACTGCAACCAACATGCCACACTATATTAATCCAACAAGATACAACAACTACATTACTAGAAAGAAGGGGCGTGGTAAATTTCTTTTCGTTTATTTTGATTTATATTAAAAACGATATATATTCTCTCTTTGTTTGTACAATATAATTAGCTGAAGAAGGGCTTGCCCGAAAGCTTCCTTAACCGCTATAATAATAAAAAGAGTTGCGGCGATATATGATTCCTTCTTTCTAATTTGTCGAAATCCGCAAACCGTTTACCATTAATACCAACGCTAACGGCGCTTTCAACTACATTACTACATATATATATTTCAGAAAATGTATCGCATTTACATAACTTAATGATCTTATTAAATGTGCAAATTTTCTGATATTTTACAAAAGTGTTTATAGGTGATGCAATTCTTTTTGTGACCAGTGTATAATAGAATTATATTTTATAAATTCCATATCTCTCCAAGTAGTTTATTATCGACGCATGTTTAGATCATATAGTCGGCAGTAGAAATTGTCCATGACATTGGCTACATTCAACTATCTAGGAGAGAATTCAATAAACTTTAATTCTCCTCTAACTTTCTCTCCTCAAATCTTACAACAGATTTTCTCACTCTAAACTCAAATAACAAAATCCTCCATCGATAGTTTCACATTAATTAGAAACAGTTTGCTAATTTCATAATTATGACACCTCTTTCCCCTTCCACAAATCATTAGCATATTTAGAAATGGTAATAAAGTTTCTCTCTCACAAAAATAAATTAATTTCCACTTATTAATACCTCACCGCCACTCTCTACTACCGATTTATAAATATGTAATACTTAGCTAGATGCTTTATTAATCAATCTTTTAATTTTTACAGAAAGTGTGTGAAAAGGGGGAAACTCTACCATCTTGGTAATTTGAAGTTTACATGCTTGAGGCAAACTTCTCTCACCAAAGTCTCACTCTACGATTAATATTAATTGACAAATTGCTGTTTATTAAATATTTATCGTTATATTTACACAGGGTTATTGGATTCTTCAAACTTATCTGCACATTCCCATAATTTAACATCTCTCGAAGAGAATTTTGAAGTCTGACTCTATTTGAAAGAATTAATTTCGGGAAGACGAAATTGAATTTTCTAAATTAGTTGCCGTTCTAATTGATATTGACCTCTTAGCAAATGTATCTTTCTTTTTGGGGGGTATTTCTCAAGCAGACGCACTATGTGAAATGCTGCAAGAATTTAATAGAAGATTTAAAGGGCCTTATATAAACAATTATGCAATATTTGTAGAAATGGTATTATAAATATGTGAAGAGAGAGAAATATATATGATTATTCTTATATAATTCGATTCTTTAAAGGATATAATCAATAAAGCTCATGTGTGTGAGATTGGTCAGGATATACCAATTTTTGTTTCTATTAATTTTAATATTGAAATATTAATATATCTCAAATTATATAAATTCTAGGTTGCAACACACTTTTGATTAGATTATTTATATTACTAAGGTTGTCCCAAAATTTCGTAAACATATTATGATTATGATTTATATTTTGTAAGTATTTACAAACTTTTGGGACAACCTTGTAATTCTGAAAACATCGCCCACCTGCTGATTGGCCAACCTTGATATAAAACATCAGAGATTAAATAATTCTTCTATAAGAATTCTGTTATAATTTTACCAAGGTTACCAATATTACCAAGGTTGTCTCAAAAGTTCATAAACACTTACAAAATATAAATCATACTATGTTTACGAACTTTTAGGACAACCTTAGTAATACATATTCACATCCCTGACTTTACAATTTAATAAAATCAACCAGCAATCCAGGGTCAGGTTTCATACAATTGTTTTGCCTTCTACATGCTTCGGATAAGCATTTTAAGGCATCCCTCATGATTAGGTGTCTCCAAGCGCCCGCCGCAGTGGAGGGCCAAGGAGAGGGCTGGAGAGGCGCCGGCAGAGCCGTGGGCACCCCGGGGGAGAGGAGGGCGAGTGCGCGCCGATTTTGAGGGAACCAAGGCAGCACCAAGCACAACTAAAGCGCCGCAGGCTTCAAAAATATTTGAGGGATCATTACAGGGATCAAGATCAAGCGATCAAGACCCAGAGATCAGAAGGTCTGGCTTTTATCGTCTGGCTTTTATGAGGGTCAGGTTTCTTCACTATTTTTATTTCTCAATCTTTCGGACTAATATATCCGTCAACAGGAGAACTAGATGTTTGACTTCCAGATAATTATACAATAGCTTTTTGATTTTATTATAATATTCATATGCTCAAAATCTGATTAGAAATCGTTGCAACTTAAATGCTGTTTTAAAGTTTAAAAAATAAATAAAATTGATGTTTTCAATATTTTTTACTACTTGAAAAAAATCCTTTCTCAGTATCTCTGAAGTTGGTATTTTATTTCAGTGGAGTAGAGTTTATATATATTTGGAATTTTATAATGGGAAGCTTGCCTTTCTTCTTGTAGAAGTATGCCAGTGTCCATTCCATTTCAAAAATATATTTCAATTGATATTGCTTTTAAACGGCCAACAGTTCATCAGATACTCAAGGGACCAATAAATGGCGATGATCGAATGCACGGAAAATACACGGGCCAACAAATGGACAAAGTTCAAGAGATGGAAAATGAACCAACAAATAGAAGACGACCAAGAATGGACCAATAAATGGATAGCGATAAAATGATTGGCCAACAAATGGTAAACAATCAAGAGATCGACAATGGTCCAATAAATGAACAACGATCAAGATATAGGCAATGGGCAACAATCAAGAGATCGACAATGGCCCAACAAATGGGCAACAATCAAGAGATCGACAATGATCCAACAAATGGGCAACAAGCAAGAGATCGACAATGGTCCAATATATTGGCAACAATCAAGAGATCGAAAATGGTCCAACAAATGGGCAACAATCAAGAGATCGACAATGGTCCAACAAATGGGCAACAATTAAAAGATCGACAATGGTCTAACAAATGGGCAACAATCAAGAGATCGACAATGGTCTAACAAATGGGCAACAATCAAGAGACCGACAATGGTCTAACAAATGGACAACAATCAAGAGATCGACAATGGTCCAATATATTGGCAACAATCAAGAGATCGAAAATGGTCCAACAAATGGGCAACAATCAAGAGATCGACAATGGTCCAACAAATGGGCAACAATTAAAAGATCGACAATGGTCTAACAAATGGGCAACAATCAAGAGATCGACAATGGTCTAACAAATGGGCAACAATCAAGAGACCGACAATGGTCTAACAAATGGGCAACAATCAAGAGATCGACAATGATCCAACAAATGGGCAACAATCAAAGGATCGACAATGGTCCAACAAATGGCAACAATCAAGAGACCGACAATGGTCTAACAAATGGGCAACAATAAAGAGATCGACAATGATCCAACAAATGGGCAACAATCAAGAGATCAAAAATGATCCAACAATTGGGCAACAATCAAGAGATCGACAATGATCCAAAAAATGGGCAACAATCAAGAGATCGACAATGGTCCAACAAATGGGCAACAATCAAGATATCGACAACGGGCCAAAAATGAACAGCGATTAAGAGATGGGTAATGGGCCAACAAATGTTCAACGATAAAGAGATGAACAACGGGCCAATAAATATGCAACATATAATAAAGAGATGGACAATGGTCCAACAAATGGAAAATGATCAAGAAATGGACAATGGGCCAACAAATGGGCAACAATAAGGACATTTACAATGGGCCAACAAATGAACAACGATCAAGAGATTTTCAACGGGTCAACAAATATGCAACATACAATCAAGATATGGAAAATGTACCAACAAATGAACAGCGGTCAAGAGATGGAGAATGTTCCATCGGATGAAAATTGATCAAGAAATGGACAATGGGCCAACAAATGGGCAACAATAAGGACATGAACAATGAGCCAACAAATAAACAGCGATCAAGAGGTGTTCAAAGGGCTAAAAAATGAACAATGGGCCAACAAATGTACAGCGATAAATATATGGAAAATGGGCAGAAATGATCAACGATAAACAATTGGTCCACTATCAACATACGGACATTAGGCATAAAAAAACAACAATCGGCAGTATACAAACATCGAACCAACAGATAGACATAAAACAGGACAAAGTTGAACATCAAGCCCAATCAATCAAAAATCTCTCCAACAAATATACATGCGGCAAACAAATGAATACCACAACAAATATTTAAAATAAAATTCAAACTACGAAATAGAAGAGTTAAAAGAAACAAAGTAAAAACTAAGCATCCAGATGGACAGCCAGTAATTCTACGTTCTCATCTCGAGGACTAATTGAGTGGTCAGCTCGCACGTAATTGGTCACCAGGTGGCTCAAGTTACTTTCTGATTTTACACTCGGCACCCCTGTTTTCTGCGCATGCGCAGTTCTCCTCATAACTATTTTTCCGTTTTCATCACCATTTTTTACATGTTTCTCATTTTATATGATATATAATAAGCAGTGTGCAATACATTTAATTTTTTTTTTCAGTCATCAAGTTCAAATTTTTTTTTTTATATGAAAAAATAGTAAAATCATGGTTTAAATTCCTTGATTTATCAAGAAAACGTATTTTACTATATTTCATTGATTAAAATAATCAATATTAATTATTCCCGAAAGATGGCGCAAGCCATCAGCAACCTTCAGTTGTACGATTCTTAACGAGTTTATTATTTTTTCTCAAACCTTTTTTCGGACATGCTACATTGACTAAAATATTTTTACGTAAATTTATTTTTAAAATAAAACTTGTATTAGGGCTTTCAAATATGTTTTTTCAATTCTATTTGCTCACACATAATTTGGCATTTAAATTATTGACACAACGCTTATATAATGTTTGAAAACCACACATATATAAATATAAATATATATTTATATATCGGTTCGGTTCCAAAATCACTTTATTAGGTACCGCTCAACAAGAGCAACATATTTTATGATAATTACAACAATGAATAATATGTGAAAGTTATTCACATATTAAACAAAATGTTAACGCGGGATTCAATCCCGGTTCATGACTGTCGGGAATCGAGGGTGTTACCCATTCCTCCATAAACACAAACAAATTATATAGAAAAATGTTTATAATATTCAGAATGGAAATGGTAATAAGTAGTGCTCCCAGTCTTAATGACAAAGGCAGACGCATTCTACTTCACACAGTCATGATGGTTGTCAAACAAGCTTGATACCCTAATATGATTGAGTGGAGATAAGAAAGAAGAAGAAGAAGTTATCTATAGAATAAAGGTCGCCTCTCCCATCAAAATAAACAATAAACATCTTTTGATCGTCACCTTTGACTTAATCAAACATAGAAAAAACATTCCTTCTACAAATTCACAATAAAATACGCTTAAAAAGTCAAAAACCTTAAATAATACACATTACAAGTTAATAATTATAATACACTTTCAATAAAATCTATTCTCAAATTAATAACACAAATATTCAACATGAAATCATTAAAATATCATAAGATTAAAATACCTCATTTCTTTAAAATTACTTTCTGATTACGCCATCAAGATAAATTACTAACAAAAAAAAAAGAATTTTATATTTAAAAAAAAAAAGCCCTCAAAATTTTAGCTGAAGAAAAGCCTCAAAATTTTTCGATAAAAACCTTTTAATTAAGAAACCTTTAATTAATGCAGAAGACAAAAACAATCTTAGCTAAGGGAAGTAGAGAAGGAGAGGGGAAAAAAACGTCAAGTAACAAAATTTTAATATAGAAAAAATACAGAAAACACTTGGGCGAACCTTTCTTTTTGGCTATAAGTTGAGGTAGCTTCAACGGCCTCGTTGACAAGCTCCTCGCATTAAAGTTTTGGCTAATTAACGATAAGAGAGAATAGAGTGGTCTAGCGATATTAAGAAAATATCAACTGTCTTCAAATTGCTAATTTAATTATCGGTTAATTGCCAACCCCCCCACTCCTCACTTTCACAGCCGCCATACTTCCCTCTCTATTAAAAAAAAAACTATATTATTTTATATATAAAAAAACTTTATTCATAACTAAAGAGGAAAGGAAAACCCGAAAAAAAAATGAAAGTAAATGAAAAATCGCGCTTGATTCCTAGATGTGCTTAACCCTAACGATTTTTTTTAGGCTTAGAAATTAGGCTTAACGATAATTTTTTCAAAAATGGGATTATTGTCCCCTCTCTATTGTCGATTCACAAGTATTTGTTTAATTGTAAAGGTAATTATTGTTGTAAACATTTTCTTCTCTTTAAAAATGTGTGGATTAGTTGATAAAGAATGTTTTCAATACGCAATAATAAGGATAACTATCGATAAAGGATTTTCACAGACCATTTCAGTTTGAAATAAACTTATTTAAGCCTTACTGTAACTCTGTTTTAAATCGTTTAATCCTTAATGAGGAATAATTATATTAAAATAGATTATTATTTTCATATTTCTTTTAGAATTGTATCTATTGTTAGCGATTGTCTCAAAGATATTTTGAAATATATCTCTTTATTGATAGGTATTTTAAAAAGAGTTTTCGCTTCTTTCAAAGAGTTGGTTTTTGTTCTTCTTTGAAAAATGGGTGCCACTACCACGTTAGTCACCTTGGAAATGGATTTTGATCAAATATTCCAAGTATCCAAGAGGGGACCGCAGAGAGGTGTAGTCGAACGTATCAAAGAATGAGAAAGAGAATTGATATTTGAAAGAAGAATTTAATAAAGATTTTAGTCTTCAAATTTTTTTAGAAGGCCGTTTGTAAGGATATAAGGTTTTCCCAAATATTCGTAAGCATTTTATGAATATGATTTATATTTTGCAAGTGTTTACGAACCTTTGGGACAACCTTGGTAATATTGGTAACCTTGGTAAAATTATAACAGAAATTTTATAAAAGAATGATTTAATCTCTGATGTTCTATATCAAGGGTGGCTAATCAGAAGGTGGGTCAAGTTTCTAAATTACAATGTTGTCCCAAAGGTTCGTAAACAGTTGCAAAATATAAAACATAATAGAAGCATAGCGCGCTTCTCCCGTCAAAATAAACGTCAAAAACTGACGCCATCTATTGACCGTCGCCGCAAACTAGCGGCCTCGGGTCGGTGACAAAGACGGTGACGTTTATTTTGACGGGAGAAGCGCCCTAGGCTTCTATGGATCAATTTCCTCCCGGCAATTTTTCCATCTATATTCTAGCCATAGATTTGGCCCAGCCACCTTGTGAGCAAAACACCTCTTTGGTAGATTGCGAAGTTTCCATTAGATCACGTGTGGATCTAATGGAATAAAGTCCGCCATAGACTGACGAGGGCCATTAGCCCGAAACCATGGTCTCTAGGTGGACGCTTCTCAATTTGCCAAAGCTGGTGTTGTGGCTTTGTCACCGACCCGAGGCCGCTAGTTTGCGGCGACGGTCAATAGATGGCGTCAGTTTTTGACGTTTATTTTGACGGGAGAAGCGCGCTATGCTTCTATGGATCAATTTCCTCCCGGCAAATTTTCCATCTGTAAAACATAATATCTTTACGAACTTTTGGGACTACCTTGTACTATAAATAGGTCTTGCTATGAATAATTTAGATAATGGGGGTGATACATAACAGCAGCCACAAGCCTATATTTTACATAAGGATCCTTACAAAGGCTAAGATGAATGGTTAGCGATGATACAGGATACCCTAAAATATTAGATTGACCATTTAAAAAGCATTTTTTATGAAGAAACAGACACAATTCAAATTTCTATTCATGATAAAATTGTGAAAAAAGTATTAAAATTACAAATATATTCTCACAATGAGTATATTTTTTATTTAAAAAACGCTAGCTTTCAAGCGTTTGTTGTTTGTAAATATTTCTGATGGGATCAAGTCGATATTATTGTAAGCCCGTTGAAGAGCGAATAACGCTTGAAAGCTAGCGTTTTTTAAATAAAAAAGATACTCATTGTGAGAATATAATTGTAATTTTAACAATTCAAATTAAACTTAGCATCTTATAAAATGCGTGATATAAATTATCACACGATATAATACATTAAAACAAGTTTTAATGGGGATATATAATTTCAAATTAACTATTTATTCAATACAATATTACCCTCAGACGACACTTTGAATTTTCTTAAGTAGAAAAGAATCAACAAGAACCTCACGGACGGTGTCAAGTTTTGGTGGGAAGGGAGGGAGACAGAAATGTCTAATTGAATTATTACAACAATCAGGGAAAACCAAGACTTCCTCTTCTTTTTTTTTGTTCCTTTTTCGCCATTTGATGTAATGAGCTTAGCTTGTTTGCCGCTAGTTTGGTATGCATAATGGAAGAGAGAGGAGGGGAAGCTAAATAAGTAAAAGAGAATTCTGGACAAATAACAAAAGCAAGAGCCAATTGTAGGCACTTCTGAGGCCAATGTTAATTGGAGACTTGACGGAGGGAGCAAACAAAGAAACGACGCGAAGAGCTCTTGTCTAGCAATTAGCAAACCCCCCCCTCCATCCTGCTAATGGGAACAAGCGATTGAAGAAGCTCAAGCTTCTTGTTAGACCATCAAGTAACGTTCAAAATTAATTTATTTGGATGCAAACTTTATTTGTTTCGGCTAACTCAAGCGAAGGGGTTGTCTATTGGAAATTGGAATTACAATTGTTAGCGTACCATTGTCTCTCACCATCTGGTTTTTAAAATGGATGAAGGCCAATTAGGGACTTCCAGCCAAAAATCCAATTCCTCATACATGCCTTTGTGCTTTCCTGAGTGGTGTGGGATTGTCCCATGCCAAGTCTTATAAATGCTTAATCAGTTGTTGCAAGTGGGATTTTAAATAGAGATTAATTCTCTCTAATGGAGCTACTTAAAGAATTTTATAGATTTAGTGCATTTATAGTAACCTCTTCAATTTATAAGTATTCTCTTACAACTCGTCTTGTGTTTTTTTCCATGAGGGATTCCAGGAATTGTACGAGTAAAGTATAAAATGTAAACACAATGCACATTGATGGAAAAATTTTGTGGGAGGATATTGAGATCCATGAAAAGACAATTTTGA
The DNA here is from genome assembly GCA_030710605.1 of Cordylochernes scorpioides. Classification (NCBI taxonomy): domain Eukaryota; kingdom Metazoa; phylum Arthropoda; class Arachnida; order Pseudoscorpiones; family Chernetidae; genus Cordylochernes; species Cordylochernes scorpioides. Next base: position 87,338,406 of record CP092872.1, on the reverse strand, counting down.
CAATTAACATAATTTTATTGACATCTTGTCAATACATGAAGTAGTGCACAGTCTGTACTTTTTTTTAAATAATATATATGTATATAACTCTCTATAATAGAATATAAGCAAACATATTTTTAAACTTAATTTTATTGACGTATGTGGCGTTGAGTTTGTTGTTGACACACAATTAATATGTTATAATACCTTGAAAAAGTTTGGTGTTCATCCAACCGAAATATTGGCAATATAAATGATATTTTGATCCAATTAATATAACACTATGTACAATGAATATGGCGCCTCTACCACCGCTGCAGAGTTTGGTGGAGAATCACCAGCGGGTCTCCAGTAACACCATGAAAAGAAAAGTGACCTCTACTACTAAAATAGACGCTAAAACTGCGACATATATCAACTGTCTCTGCGGACTCGGGTGGATGACAAAGACGGTTTGTGTCTATTTTGACAGGAGAGGTGGCCCTTTCACCCCCCTTTTATAGACCAATACACATTTTCAATGTTGTTGCTGATGGCTTGCGCCATCTATCGGAATAAATATCAACTATTCTCGTTGATTTTTAATTATTCCAGAATTGGCCAAATTACCATTCTTGATTAATCAAGAAAAGCTAACTACGGACGCGTTTCGGATTGTTGGCCCTCTTCAGCGTGGTGAAAGCTGTACCTCAACGACCAAAAAACTCGTCATTCAGGCATCCTGAAAAATCATGAAACGGGTAGTTAAGGCCAGAATTGCGTGAGAACGCGACACAATGTGAAAAAAATAGTACAAATGTGATATTGTACTATGTATAGATGGCGCAAGCCATCAGCAACTTTCAGTTGCACGATAAGGAGATGCCTTTTTCTTAATTTACGCACCTTATCCTAGTACAATATCACATTTGTACTATTTTTTCACAAAGTCTATTTTGTTTACACCAATTTATTTTTAATCATAGTTTTTTTTTATCATTCGTGATATTTTCGAAAGAATAAATGCACGTGAATGCGCCTGCTGTAAGCTTCAGAACAATATATAATTTGCATATGTTGGCAAATTATATATGTGAATATTTTCATTTCAAAAATGTATTTCCACAAACGGCTATTATTTATGGGACAACCTGATATTTAATACTCATAAAATATCAAAATACGAAAATATTATAGATGGGTATGATTCTTTTAAAAATAAAACAATTTCTACTGTCCTTACTGCAATGGAAAAATTAATGGGAGGGCCTGGCTCATCAGTGGTGAACCATCCCAGCGGTTTCGCCAGTTTAATCTACCATACCGCTGTTATATTGCATTTTTGAACTTCCTTTTATAGTGATACTGTTGGTAGACTCTTGGGATGGGTATTTTAGATGAACTATGGATATAAGCTTTGAGGACAGCAGAATTACATATAATTATAAATATATAATATGATTCGAGCAATCGCTCATCCGCAAAAAAGGGTTCACCACTGATGAGCCAGGCCCTCTCATTAAATTTTCCATTGCAGTAAGGGCAGTAGAAATTGTTTTCTTTTTAAAAGAATCATACACGTCTATAATAGTTTCGTATTTTGATAACAGATGGCGCGCTAATGCATCATAATACTCATAAAATAAATGATTATAAAATAGATTTAAAAACTAATTAAAAAAAAAATTAAAACTTTGAAGATGTAGTTAAATAGAGTTTGTGTTGTTAAGTACCTTTAATTTTGTAAAAAACACGAAAGTCTGAAATGGCGCCAAATTGCGACCTTCAAAGTAGCTCAAAAGTACTAATATTCTTTCAATGGGAAAATATTTTCAAAATAAATCCTAAAATATAAAGATTCGAATAATTAAATATTCATTGAAATTCATTTTAATAATAAAAAAGGCGGGAAAGTTAGAAATGGCGCGAAATTGCGGCTGTCAAAGTGATACCCAAAAGTATTTAATGTTCTCTTTGAAATATTAAAGAAATATTTTAAACTCAAAATAAAAACATCATACAATTAAAACTAATAAAAATGAAGATATTTAGGGACTAATTAAAACCTCATTGGTAAAAGTAGTTATAATGAAAAATAAAAATGGCGGGAAAGAGAAGGATAGATTTGGCGGGAAAGTATTTCGGCCGTCTCGGAAGCCATTATGCTTGTTATTCTCTCCCTGGCCAATCTCCTTCGAGAGATTATCTCAAGGTCCTTAATGGCTTCTAGTCAATTGGAAACCGCTTTGCGGCGTTAGGACTGCCAGCTTTTTTTCTGTGTTAGCGATAAATAGAGGGCATATCAAATTGTGAGCTTCTCCCTGCATACTAATGCCTGTTAAACTTTGGCTGATGATACAATTTTACTTCTTTTTTCTATTTCTCTATCCATCTATCATTTTGTATCTCTTGGTGTGTTTCCAAGGATGTTGTGAATGGAATATAATGTTATGAATTAGTTTCGTTTTCATTTTATAATGGTATGATAGGTTTATATATATGTATGAATTAGTTTCGTTTTCATTTTATAATGGTATCATAGGTTTATATATATATATATATGTATGAATTAGTTTCGTTTTCATTTTATAATGGTATGATAGGTTTATATATATATATATATTTATGAATTTTATAATGGTATGATAGGTTTATATATATGTATGAATATAATGTATGAATTAGTTTTGTGTTCATTTTATAATGGTGTATAGGTTTAAATTTATATGCATGAATATAATGTATGAATTAGTTTCGTTTTGATTTTATAATGTTGTGATAGGTTTAAATTTATATATTTGCATATCCATCTATATAATTGCATAGCTATTTGTTCATCTCTATCGTTACTTTGCTTAGGTTATAAGATGTGAATGTATAAATTAGTTTCGTTTTCTATTGTAATTGTAGAATATCTGTTCAATTTTGAATATTTAAAGGAATTAATATTGCAATTTATTTTAAAAAATATATGTTGTTTCAATGCAGCTATGCGTTTATAATGTTATATGTAAATATTATATAAATATTTATTGATGGAGATAGAGAGGCAATATTTAGCAGGGAATATATATATATATGTCACTATAAAAAAAAGGTCGCTTCTCCCGCCAAAATATACGAACATCTTAAAGGCCATATATTGACCATCTCTGCTAATTTGAAGACTCGAGTCGTGTACAAAGCCGCAAAAGGTTTGCAGTGACAGTCAATAAATACCGCGTATTTTAGCATCTTTGTTGAAGGGAGCGGTGACTTTTATAGATAAATATCCTTTCGGAAAGATTTCCACATCTATTTTGATTATAAGAATTGGCCCAAGCCACTTTTTACCATCTAAACATCTCTGTCAAATTTTGACGGATTCTTGAATCTCTTGTGGAACTCATGAAATTCAAAGCTCGCCCTAAACTAACGAGGGCTATTAGTCCGAAACCTTGTTCTCTAGGTGGACACTCTAAAAAATGCGATATTTGGTGTTGCGGCTTTATCAATAACCCTATTCTGCTAGATTATTGAGCATATCAGTGTAGATACAGCTTAGTTTTATCGTATATTTTGAGGGGAGAGGTAGAGTTTTATTCCTTCATTTTTAATATTCCAGTGTCTGATTATTAGACAGAAGTATGTAGGCAACTTCAGTATGAGTAAATGCATATATGCTGTTGATTCAAAGAATCTGAAGCACCTACTGTGGCAGTCCGATTTAGCTTCAGATGAGGTCTCTCCTAACGTGGCGAACAAATATTTTTCTTGCGACCATTGACATGGATTAAGGCACATCTTGGTTGGTAGTTCCTATTTCAAATTGGTACTAAATTATGCCATTCATCCAGTAACGATCTTAAGAGATTTTCGGCTTTTTTTTTAAATTCTATATTGAGCCCTTCTATATAACCTAGACTAGGGGTTGGTAAACTGCGAGCCACATGCGGCTCTTTGGATGTGAAGCTTTATACAGTTCCATACGTAAATATTATTTATGCGAGTACTATTTATTGTTGACAAGAAAACTTTTTGTGGCTCTTTAAAAACTTTGAAATTTTGTAAATGGTAATTTTTTCACTCTTCTGACTCAAAAGGTTAGCGATTTCTGACTTAGACAAAACCACTCTTTGTTTATGACTAGCGCTGTTAGTCTAAAGATTTTTTAGCAAATATTCCCAACATAACACAATATCCTATAGCCGTTCTTCTATCAGCTACATGGGAAGCTATCTAATATGAATTTCGACAAAGAAAACTTTTATTAAAAGCGTCAGAACAATGCGTTTATATCATAGTTATTGCGCAGAACATGCAAATTCAAATCAAGAAAAAGCCACAAAACTAGTTTCGTTATGTTAAGACAAAAGCTAACAACCTGTATATCATGAAAAGAAAAAAAAAGGCATCTCCTTATCGGGCATCTAAAAGTTGCTGATGGCTTGCACCATCTATTCAAATAAATATCAATTATTCGTTGATTTTCAATAATAATAATAATTCATAATTGAAATCAACGAATAGTTTATATGTATTCCGATATAGGCACAAGACATCAGCAACTTCAAGTTGCACGATAAGGAGTTGCCTTTTTTCTTAATTAATGAACCTTATCCCAGTAAAATATCACATCTGTACTATTTTCACTGTATATCATGTGTGGTTTAGAACTATGGCCATCATCAGTAGAGGCTACAAATTTATAAAATCCTGCAAGAGGAATTATAAGATCAGAATAATCTAACTAAGCAAAAGCTGTTTCAGCTAGTAAGGCCAGTTAAAGTCTAGTTGAGTATGATTAGGTTTGTGTAAGCTAGTAGTATGGCTAGTTGAGCCCCATTTGGTCAAATAGTCCTTAAATAGTCAGTCTAGTAGAACCACAGAAAATAAAACAAGCTTTTATAATACACCCATACCTCGCTTTGCGTCGGGGTTACGTTCCAAAAAAAACACGACGCAAAGTGAAAATATGTGAAGGCGCAATCAAAAACAAAGGAGTTGCTATATTTTAGGGGAAAAAAATTTTAAAAAATTAAAGACTCGAATCCAAAACAACGCAACTTCGAAAATCTAACGACGCACAGTAAAAATCAGTAAAAATTAAGCAGCGACGCAAATTCGAAAAAAACGCAAAACGAAATGACGCAAAGCGAGGTATTGGTGTACAACATAATGCGGCTTATGATTGTAAAACGACGTTTAACAACTTTTACCCAAAATGTTTCTTTTGAACGAAAAATCGCAATTTATTTTAAGGAAAAATAACGACTATTTCTATCCTTAAGGATGAAGTATGATAGGATGAATTGTGAAGAGTAATGATGAACGGAAAAATAAAAATAAAACGCTCGGCCGCACACCGCCCATCAAATCACCGCCCTCATCGAAGAATTTGGATGGGAATTGTTGTCACACACACCCACCTTACAACCCGGACGTAGCTCCTAGTGACTTTCATCTCTTCCCCGAGTTGAAGAAACACCTGGGTGGAACCCAATTCCAGGACGATGACGAGTTTGAAGAAGCGGTTTTAGGCTTTCTACGCGGCCAGGCGGCAGAGTTCTTTGACTCTGGGTTCCATAAGTGGGTGTCCCGAATGCAAAAATGCTTCGAACGAAACGGGGAATATGTATAAAAATGAAAAAAGTCTAATATTTTCGAAAATGTTTAGTTCAGGACAAATAAACCTGTTTTCTGTATGAAAAACCTCTGTGGAACTTATTTAACGGAAAACCCTCGTAAAAGTGTCCAGGGATGGGAATCGAACCCACAGTGTTCCGCTTACCGGGCAGATGCCTTGTCCACTAAGCTACCCTAGACATATTTTTCTGTTTGTAGATATTATATAAAGTTTTATTTAGACGTTACAAACAATGTATAATTATTTACATACAATGACAATAAGCATGCCAGAGAGTAGTTGTACAGAGTTATATTTGAGTCGCTAAAATTAAGTCGAGTTCTTTTTCTGCATCATATTGTCTATTAAAATCAACACCATAGGTTGTATATGACGTATTTATTAATATTTTAACAAAGTTTTTATTATTTTATTAGCAGAGTATTATTTTTTTATGTTTATAATTTGCTATACTCTGTACACTTCCCTCTTTTGCTTATCTTTTGTTTATTACTTATAGTTTGTTCTTGCCTGAAATAGATTGTTGTCTCATCCCGAAGTTGGTCTTCCCTAATTTTCCCGTGGTATTTTGGTGGAGATGCTAGGTAAATTAAGGGAAGACAAACTTAGGATCGCCGAAAAGACCTAGAGGCCATGGGTGCTGTGATCTGAATTTTCGGAGACTGGCTCCAGGATTCCACCGACGTGTTAAAGCCAAGACTTACCTCCAAGACGACGATACGACGACAAAGCCGCTCTTCACGCCGCAAGAAAAAAGACACAAAGGAACTAGTGACAAAGTTCCAAGACTTCGATGGAATCCTTGGCAGAAGCACGTCAAATCCATGTCAGTAACTACAATAATTGCTAGCTGTGGGTCACAGTTCCCATAGGAAAGGAGCTATGTAACATAGTATTTATTATTTTATTAGCAGAGTATTATTTTTTATGTTTATATTTTGCTATACTCTGTACACTTCGAATTGATTTTTTTACATATGAATATCTTTTTTTTTAAATAGGTGTCAGCAAGGGACATTCAAAATAACGGTGCTTCTATAGAGGACCCCTGCACGATGGGTATTGCAGTTGACTTGTAGGACCGATATTCAACCAGAATACATTATGCAACTATGTACGAGTAAATATGGTAATCATATGCAACAAACAGCATTTCTTTATTTTATTGAACGTATTAAAGTAAATGCATTGATGGTATTTCAAATATTTATCTAGTATCAAAATATTTTTCTGTAGATCGATGTTAAGGTCTTACTTGACTACATTCAAAATCAAGACATCTTCGATTAACATATGTATTTTATAACAGAATGGAAAATTTATACATATTAACTTATTTTACATTAATAGAATTTTAAAACAAAAATATAACATACAGCAAACTCTCTCTAAATCTACAAAACTACATATGCGAAAAGAGAAAATATCTTTTTTTTTTACGGGGCTGCTAACTAAAATGAATGATTTTTGAGTCCCGGTAAATATGCAAAAACAAACGAGAGTTCTAAATATAGCAATTACAATGTTGCCGAATATAATCAAACAAAACAAAAACTATTCATAGAAATATATATTTAAATATATTTTCACAATCTGTACAGAAGCCGTTGGCCGGATTCCAACATGCATTACTTTTATCTATCAATAATAAAAAATATATTTTAATGCACTTATATAAAGAAAGAATTCTTTTGAACACGTATACTACCATTCAGTATTTCAACGATGACAATGCTATTACCACAAATATTGAGAAATATAAGATTTAGCAAGTTCCAAGAAAATTTCACCAAATCCGTTATATCTACACAATGTGTGCCCTGGGATATATTATCATCAAATCCTTCTTACTCGGAATCCTTCCTAATCTCTCACGTAGGTTGTAAAAACGTCTTTAATTCCGGATTAAGGTTTGAAAATTCCAACAACATTGTTCCATATATACCACTTAGATTTTATTACCACCCTTCTAAACTATAATGTTTTTTTTTTGCTAAAACTCTATTTATCTTTTCATTGTATATAATCATATATTGTATATATGTACTAGCCGAATGACCCGGGCAACGCCCGTGTTTTACCCGACTGTAGATGTTACAACGGTGATCCTTAGGTCGCTGGTTCAAATCCGGCTCGAGGGAGTTTTTTATTTTTTTATTTTTATTGGCTGCCAGCGGCACGTGACCTCCCTGTGCGCGCGCATCCGTGACAGAGGCCGATGAGGAAAGACGGTCGTGACTATATATAGGGATATATTGAAAATAGAGCAATCCATAAATAAATCTTTAAATAAAAGGGCATATATTGGATTAAAATAGAATTAAACCTGTCTATAGCGGCCCTCTATTGGGACTCACCAAAATAGGGTGCTATAGAGAGGGGGGGGCTATAGACAGGTCACTTTTAATGTAAATCGCATCGTACTAAGTATTTAAAATCGGGCGCTATAGAGAGGGAGTCGCTATTTATAGGGGGCGCTATAGACAGGTTTAACTATATCATTTATTTTACCAATATTTCAGTTAGCTTAACACCAACGTTTATCAAGGTGTTATAAATCCATAATTTTATGGATTTCTCTATTTTCAAAACGATATCAACCAATTTTGGTTATGACGCTTTATACCATGCAAGAACACACATTAATATGTTATAATATCTTGATAAAGGTTGGCGTTCAGCCAACTGAAATATTTGTAAAATAAATGATTTTTTGATCCAATATATGCCTTTTTAATTAAAGATTCTATATATGTGTAATAATTAGAGAAATATTTTTAAAAAGGTTAGATATTATTATTAAAAATATATAAAAGCATTGGAAGGGCTTCCTGACTCATCAGTAGTGAACCCTACCAGCGGTTTAGCCAATACATATTCTTACATATTTACATATTCCTCTTTATAAAACTACCTTATCAGAATAAAAGATATCTTGATAAAAAAAAAACGAGAGCGCGAAATAAAAATTGACGTCTATTAAAAAATATATTCATAAAATAAAACAAAAATACTTAGGAAAAGGTTTTTGTGTGAAAAATGTTTTCATTTATGACATGTACGAATGCATTTCCCAAAGTAAGATGTTGAGTTCATTCTAGGGAAAGATTGTTTCATTAAATCCAATATGGCGACACCAGTTGGCCTAGATTTGGTCCTCCCTTTCTCGGCTTGATCCCTGGGACTATACCACGTGACCACCACCCCCCTAGCGGCCCCTCAACCTCCCTTCCAATAATTGCAGACGATCGAGGGTTGTGTTCGCTTGGTCATTTTCTTTTGCTTGTCAAATGTGTCCACTTATTTTGTCCTCTATCTCTTTATAATCTATATTATGATGCATTAGCGCGCCATCTGTTATGAAAATTCGAAACTATTATAGAAGCCTTTGATTTAAAAAAAAAAAAAGAAAAAATAATCATACTCGTCTTTAATAATTTCGATTTTTCATAATCTATATTCTTTATATACTCAAGAACAAAACTTAAAGAAGTTGTACCTTTCATCATGTATATCTGGATTCAGACACAATAACTAAAAGTTATTTGATACACAGAGACCTTTATTGAAAACATACGAGATAACCAAATGTGAACAAAATTGTCTTTATATGTATGTATGTATATAAGATGAAATGACATTAAAGCCTGTTGAAGGAGGGTTCCTAAGTCAGAAAGCTAACTAAGGAAATTTATGAAAAAAGAAATGGCATCTCCCTATCGTGCAACTAAAAGTTGCTGATGGCTAGCGCCATCTATCGGAATAAATATCAACTATTCGTTGATTTTTAATTATTCCATAATTGGCCAAATACCCATCTGGATTAATCAAGAAAAGCTAACCATGTCCCTCATCAGCGTGGTACAAGCTGTACCTCAACGACAAAAATATTCAATCATTCAGATATCCTGAAAAATCACGAAACAGGTAGTTTAGGCCAGAATTGCGTGAGAAGGCGAAAAAATGTAAAAAATAGTACAAATGTGATATTGTACTGGGATAAGGTGCATAAGAAAATTTAATAAAAATTACATCTCTCTCTCTCCGTTAAAAAAAAAGATGCCTTTTGTATGTTTCAATAAAATTTTCAAAAATATATTTTTTGTTCTTATTTATTTGAATTCTACAAATATTTGAGTCGTCATAATATCTTTATAAATCTTTCACATGCCTCGAGAAACTCGGCTTTATACCAATAGCTTTGTTCCTAGCAGATATGCTTTAAGAAATGCTTTTTAACATAATGACTAAGCGAGTCTGCTAGTTTGCCCGAGATGCTCAATCGATGGTGCTCAGTTTTGGCGTCTATTGTGACGGGGTAGTGAACTTTATTTATAAATAATATATACAAGCAGACATGCACAATTATTTAAATAAATAGGCATATATTGGATCAAAATATAATTTATTTATGAACACACTTTGAAATGTTGTAACACCTTGATAAAGGTTGGCGTTCAGCCAACTGAAATATTGGTAAAATAAATGATATTTTGATCCAATACATGTCTTTTTAATTAAAGATTTATTTATGGATTGCTCTATTTTCAAGACACACAATTATATAGACGCATATATATTTAGGGTAAAGGTATAGTTATAACTGCAAAAGTTTCAAATCAAGTTGAAAAAGTTTAATTTATTACGCTTAGAATAAAATTTGAAAACAACTATCCTCGGTTCCAAAATCACTTTATTAGGTACCACTCAAAAAGAGCAACCTAGTTCATGATATTTGAAACAATGAATAATATGTGAAGGTTATTCACATGTTAAATAAAATATAATCGCGGGATTCCGGTTCATGGCTGTCGGGAATCGAGGGTTTTACCCACTCGTCCACAGACTTCTATGTAAACAACTATCACACACTCATAAATATAACTGGAAATTTTTAATTTATAATTCTAATGTTGTATATATACAACAGAGTAAATTGATCATAGACAAATGATTAATAAAATAAATTATTTGAACTTACTGATTTTATATAAAAAGTCAAAATTCGATAAAAAAAATTCCTTGAATCAATATTAAAATAAGAACATTAAGTCTCCAGGGAAAAGTTTCTTTTTAAATATTTTAATTAAAAAATATCTCAAGCTCTCGGGAAAGAAAGCTTGAGATATTTGTAAATGAAAATGTATAAAGAAGAGATTTTATATTAAAAAAAAGTCATCAATATTTTAACCCTATTGAAGAGACGAACTATCGTTAGGTTTCAGACGATATCAAACGTCCAATTGCATGCAGCCGAGACAATGAGATTAGTGAAGCAGACGACGGGAGCACGATCCAGCTAATCAAACGACCACTGACCAATTGTCGCCTGGAGAACCCCCTCACTAATTTGTCTTCTGATTGCTCACTCCACTTTCTACTAATGAATATTAAGACTATTGTCTTGAGGCGACACCCTGACATTTTCTCCTTGTGGAAAGAAAGAGGCATAACAACTTGCTCGAATATCGTTTGATATTTATTTTGTGATAACGTCAAAAAGTATTGTCTTTTTTTCAGCAAAATCACAAACTAATAGAAAACATTAAACGATTAGGAACTCTTAATAATTGGTTTATACGAATAAAAATAAAACGATGAGAGGAGCTTCTTTTAGATTATACCGTAGTATATTATATGTCATATATGTAAAATTTTTGAATTGTTAATTTTAATTCTATATTTTCAGTTCAAATTTTAATTATCTTTTCTTTTTCTTTTAGTTCTCCAATCTCATACATGCAAATTCTAAGTCATAAATTTATTATATTCCTTTCAGTTTTCTACAGATATATTTATGTAAATATTGTCCTCTTTATTATGGCTCAATGTTAGGTTATACTTGTTAGTATTACCACTATCCATGCCTGTAGAAGGACGTCTGGTCCGAAAGCTTGCGCATTAAAATTTATAAAAGAAGCTCCTCTTATCGTTTTATTTTTATTCGTATAATAGAAAACATATTAACGAATTTCTTTAAAAACATCCACAAATTTGTGTTTTCTTTTTTCATAGAAAATAATTTCATTTATTATATAATTTTGCTGTATCATGATTTATGTGTTTAATTTTCAATTAAATTACGATATTATATTTTAAATTATTTTAAATGATAGCATTGTTTTTGTTAATTTCTTTTCGCTGGTTTCAGTAATGCACTCCTAAATATTAAACCCGAGGTATAGAAGGACAACAAATGCATAAACATTACCAATTAATTATGAAAAATGCATCTCCTTATCGTGCAACTGAAAGTTGCTGATGACTTACGCTATCTATTGTTGTTGTCGTGTCCAATGAAGAGTCTCAGATGTCTCCATGCATCTCCATCACAGCAGCAGCAATATCCACTACAGTGGACCCTCGGTTTACGAGCACCTTGGAGTACGAGCTTTTCGCAGTACGAGCAAATTTTTTGAAAATTTTACCTCGGATTACGAGTGAAATTTCGCATTACGAGCAACTCGTGATGGTTGCCCGTAATCGTGATGGATGAAAATTCACTGGGATCCCTCCCTTCAGATCAGATTCGGGAAATATGTAAAATGTGGGAAACTGTGCAATTGTTCGTAGCAAGAAGAATTGCCCGAGTTTCAATTATTAAAAATAAGAAATTAGTTTCGCACTACGAGCGTTTTGGAGTACGAGCATGGCTCTGGAACGGATTATGCTCGCAAACCGAGGGTCCACTGTATCTTGGGTGTGTAAAGCTTGCTCTTCATTGGAAAATGGGTGCCGTTGCCAGGTTAGTCACCTTGGAAACGAACCAGAATTTGGTCGAATATTCCAAGGGTCCAGGGGGACCGCAGGGAGGTGTGGTCCGACTTCTACCCTCCCCCACGCCATCTATTGGAATAAATAATAACTATTCTCGTTGATTTTTAATTATTCCAGAATTCCACCAATGAAGACAATAATAATCTCTCTATTTTCGGTATAGAATAAGAAACACAAGTCAGGAAGAAGAGCTTATTTATATAAGAGGATAATCGTATACGCTTTCGTGTAAGACGTCCTTATACGGGTCTTCTTCGAGATCTTGTACGATCGTTTTATTACGTTAGACAAAATAGACTGAACAAGAAAATTAGTTATTAACAACACAAAAAAGACTCAAGAAAGAATGAAAAAGAACTATGACAAGAAACACATGGAAAGAAGCTACGAACCAGGAGAATTAGTAGTTGTTTGGACACCAATTAGGAAAATAGGAAAGTGTGAGAAACTTTTGAGAAAATATTTTGGTCCATATAGAATATTAAAGAAGAAGTCTAGCGTCAATTATCTAATAGAACCGAAAGATAATCCGGGCCAAGACCCTCTGATAGTTCATGTTTCAAGAATCAAGCGCCTTATTATGAGAGAATGGATGAGGTCATTCACGAGGACGTGACAACCTCTGGAGAGGGGGAAGTGTTATATCAATGTTAATGCGTCTTACATTTATTCAAAATATTCTATGATATTTAATATTTATTTAAAACAGAATATTTAGATTATCATCATTCCTTTTTATAGTTTCATTCCTTTTGTAATCATTATTGTACATATATCTTGATTGGTTATTGGAGCGAGAGAGGACCTAGACGAAGACTGCGGATCACGACCTACGAGGAAAACGACGAATAAATAAACAGAATAAAGTTGAAAGGTAATTTATTTTTATTTACTTTTACTTTTCTTTATTTGCTTCGAATATGGAAACCCGCTCGGTGTAGAACACCAAGAAGGAAAAAAACCAAAGTCGACGAATTTGCAAAGCTGCAACTTGGTGCAACAATATAAAGATTTTCTTCCCTAACCTCTATGTTTATTCTTCTATTACCAATTTGAATTATATTGAATAGGTAATAAATATCTCCGTGAAAGTTGCATAGTAATATTTTAAATATATCAATTTTCAGTAATTTCATGCACTTTTTGAAGTTCTTGTTGAATTTTTCGAAGGATTAGAAGTATTAGAAAATATTCCAGTTCTTGATTATTATTCTTTGAATACATTTTTCGATGGCAATATCAAACAAAACACAACCTGATCTCTGAAATATATTGCGATAATATGAAACAGCAAAAGTGAATTGTGAGTCTTTTTTATATTATTGCAATATAGTAATGGTAATCAAATACACCTATCCCCCGATTTACACGGTAGATACGTTCCTGAGAAAAACGTGTAAATCGAAGGATAAGTGTATATATTAAACTGTCAAATCTAAATAGGTGTTCGCCCCCTCAGAGCCTCGAAATATTCTTTTCAACATAGGTAATATAGAGTAGAATATCGCATTTTAGTATAGTGCGATAAAAACAAAAAAAAACTTATTTGTAAAACCGTGTAAAAGCGAAAACGTGTAAAACAAGTACCGTGTAAATAGGGGGATAGGTGTAATTGTTTTCTACACCAATTTAAATTGTTATTTCTTTTTATTTACTTTTTATTTGAATTATGTAGACCCTCTCGGGAAACGTATATGAGACAAATAAAGAGGAAATCAAAGGTCGTTGACCTTGAAAATTTGAAACCTGGTATAATAATTGGTGTAGATGCAATTGTCTTCAACCCCAACATTGATATGACGTGTATATTTCTCAAATATGATGGAAGAGAAAAACCCTCGCACAAGGATTGAATTGATTTCTTGAAGAGATTTGTTTCACTGTGCAGGCTACATTATTTCCCGTTATGAGGCCATGAATATGACTGGTACCGTTAAAACTTGTTTGAACCATCACAAAAAAGCTTCAAAAGATAGGATAATTTCAAGAGCCGCCTAATCCAGAATTTTGCCTCAGATGCTAACAAAGAAGAAACAGAAACAGAGTGCAACACTGCGTTGAACTAACAAACAGGATCGTGGAAGACATGCTAGTGTTGTGCAACAAGGTTGACTTCTCAATGGAAAAATAAACCAAAATTGAATATGTCATTAGGGGATTGTAAAAAGAAAATTCGCATGCACTCTAACTTAACCCTCTTTAGACGACCAACAAGCTTCTTGTCATGTACAAGAAGATGGACTCTTTCCAGAAGAATTATCGGGAACGTGTTGAAATTTCCAAAGGGGTATATAAATCCCAAGCTACTCTAGATCCTAACATCAAGAGCAACAGAGGAATATTCCAACTGTCACACGAAACTAATAGAACACTTCCTAAAGCGTCTGTTTCCAGACATTATCAGACAACCCCCTGACTCTTTCTCCTACTTCCATGCAGTACCAGAACAAAGCCCGCTTCAGCTTGCCACCCCTTAAGTTTTGCTCTGAAATTGACATGTAGAATCCTACAAAAATAGCTCAGATGCAAACAGAAATTTGAACAAAACTGGATTATCAATATGTTTTAAGTGTAACAAGCCAAAACACACGTGGCGCGTTATTTCCGAGTCAGCTTTGTAAGAATCGTGGAAGAGGACCCTATAGTTAGACAAGGTCTAGGAAGCAATCCAAATGTATATGCAATATTAAGTCAAGCCCTCTGCTCTACGCTGACGTATTCAATAGGACAGACTCGAAAATTCGTACACGGAATTGATATTTTGATGTTGGAAGATTTAAACTAAGCAATGTATATAACACTCCGGCCACAGATAAGACGTCAACAACACGGAGCCATAACACAGCAGTGACTGGTTATAGCACTCCAGCCACAAACATGACGTCAATAACACGGAGCCATAACCCAGCCGTGACGGGTTATAACACTCCAGCCACAAACATGACGTCAACAACACGGAGCCATAACACAGCAGTGACTGGTTATAGCACTCCAGCCACAAACATGACGTCAATAACACGGAGCCATAACCCAGCCGTGACGGGTTATAACACTCCAGCCACAAACATGACGTCAACAACACGGAGCCATAACATAGCCGTGATGGGTTATAACACTCCAGCCACAAACATGACGTCAACAACACGGAGCCATAACACAGCAGTGACGGGTTATAACACTCCAGCCACAAACATGACGTCAACAACACAGAGCCATAACATAGCCGTGATGGGTTATAACACTCCAGCCACAAACATGATGTCAACAACACGGAGCCATAACACAGCCGTTCCGGGTTATAACACTGAGGCCACAAACATGACGTCAACAACACGGAGCCATAACACAGCCGTTCCGGGTTATAACACTCCAG
Source organism: Cordylochernes scorpioides (assembly GCA_030710605.1). Lineage (NCBI taxonomy): Eukaryota > Metazoa > Arthropoda > Arachnida > Pseudoscorpiones > Chernetidae > Cordylochernes > Cordylochernes scorpioides. The sequence goes on along the minus strand of CP092872.1, from coordinate 87,322,669 downwards.
CCACAAACATGACGTCAATAACACGGAGCCATAACACAGCCGTTCCGGGTTATAACACTCCAGCCACAAACATGACGTCAACAACACGGAGCCATAACACAGCCGTTCCGGGTTATAACACTCCAGCCACAAACATGACGTCAACAACACGGAGCCATAACACAGCCACTCCGGGTTATAACACTGAGCCACAAACATGACGTCAACAACACGGAGCCATAACACAGCCGTTCCGGGTTATAACACTCCAGCCACAAACATGACGTCAATAACACGGAGCCATAACACAGCCGTTCCGGGTTATAACACTCCAGCCACAAACATGACGTCAACAACACGGAGCCATAACACAGCCGTTCCGGGTTATAACACTCCAGCCACAAACATGACGTCAACAACACGGAGCCATAACACAGCCACTCCGGCTTATAACACTGAGCCACAAACATGACGTCAACAACACGGAGCCATAACACAGCCGTTCCGGGTTATAACACTGAGCCACAAACATGACGTCAACAACACGGAACCATAACACAGCCACTCCGGTTATAACACTGAGCCACAACAACACAATTCACGGAGCCATAACATAGCAATGACGGGATATAACACTGAGCCACAAACAAGAAAACAGCGAAACACGGCGCCATAACACAGTCATGACGGGTTATAACACTGAGCCACAAACATGACGTCAACAACACGGAGCCATAACACAGCCGTTCCGGGTTAAAACATTCCGGCCACAACAACACAAGTCACGGCGCCATAACACAACAATAACAGGATATAACACTGAGCAACAAACAAGAAGACAGCGAAACACGGCGCCATAACACAGTCATGACGACCCTCAACAATCAATTACAAAGAAATCCCAATTAACGACCATATCCATCATGATTCCAGGATTAATGGGGAAGCTATCGGCTCACTAATTACTAAACCCCTAACACTAACTAATTAATAATAAGTGGAATTAATTTGGCCAACCGACTTCCGATTTATTCATATTTGGTGTCAGTCGATCTAGCCCACCATCTACCCCGCCGGACATTAATTAGCCCGTGCTACATCTGCATGGACCGCCGCGCGTGGTGCAGATGACGGGGGGATAGGTAGGTATACTGGGCTGAATATATCTAAATATCGGCGCGCAGATGACCGACTGAATATATGCAAATGCCGACGTGCATATGTGGTTATATGTAAATACGGACCTGCACACACACTCACACACACACACACACAGATAACTGGGGGATATATGTAAATACGGACGGGGAGATAACTGGGGGATATATGTAAATACGGACGGGCAGATAACTAAGGGATATATTAGTAAATTAAATTTTATTGCCATCTATCGTTAAAATTTTACACAAATAGATGGCAATAAAATTTAATTTACTAATATATATTGGTTATGAAAACATATTTTGCGGAAGAGCTTTGCTCGATGTACCTCTACAGACCTATAAGCTTATGTCCATAGTTCCTTAAACACCCCTAAGCTGCCTTCCATAGAAAATGCAGGTTATATAACAAAACCAGTCCAATACAATAGTAGAGCGGTCTAGAGATTAATTTGGCGAAACCGCTGAGAGGGTTCACTACTGATGAGCCAAGCCCTCTCATTCAATAACTCATACCATTGCAGTAAGGTCTGTAGAGATAATATTTGATGATATTTAAAAAGAAACGCATTGTCAGTAAATTTATTTGTGTAAAATTTTAAGGGATATATGTAAATACGGACGGGGAGATAACTGAGGGATATATGTAAATAAGGACGGGCAGATAACTGGGGGATATATGTAAATACGGACGGGAAGATAACTAGGGGATATATGTAAATAAGGACGGGCAGATAACCTAGGGATATATGTAAATAAGGACGGGAAGATAACTGGGGGATATATGTAAATAAGGACGGGCAGATAACTGGGGGATATATGTAAATACGGACGGAAGATAACTAGGGGATATATGTAAATACGGACGGGCAGATAACCGAGGGATATATGTAAATAAGGACGGGCAGATAACTAAGGGATATATGTAAATACGGACGGGAAGATAACTGGGGGATATATGTAAATAAGGACGGGCAGATAACTGGAGGATATATGTAAATACGGACGGGCAGATAACTGAGGTATATATGTAAATACGGACGGGCAGATAACCGAGGAATATATGTAAATACTAACGTGCAGATAACTGGGGGATATATGTAAATACGAACGGGCAGATAACCGAGGGATATATGTAAATACTAACGTGCAGATAACTGGGGGATATATGTAAATACGGACGGGCAGATAACCGAGGGATATATGTAAATACTAACGTTCAGATAACTGGGGGATATATGTAAATACAGACGGGCAGATAACTGGGGGATATATGTAAATACGGACGGGCAAATAACCGAGGGATATATGTAAATACTAACGTCCAGATAACTGGGGGATATATGTAAATACGGACGGGCAGATAACCGGGGGATATATGTAAATACGGACGGGCAGATAACCGAGGAATATATGTAAATACTAACGTGCAGATAACTGGGGGATATATGTAAATACGGACGGGCAGATAACCGAGGGATATATGTAAATACTAACGTTCAGATAACTGGGGGATATATGTAAATACAGACGGGCAGATAACTGGGGGATATATGTAAATACGGACGGGCAAATAACCGAGGGATATGTGTAAATACTAACGTCCAGATAACTGGAGGATATATGTAAATACGGACGGGCAGATAACTGGGGGATATATGTAAATACGGACGGGCAGATAACCGAGGAATATATGTAAATACTAACTTGCAGATAACTGGGGGATATATGTAAATACGGACGGGCAGATAACTGGGGGATATATGTAAACACGGATGGGCAGATAACCGAGGGATATATGTAAATACAAAACCTATCTCTTGGTAAGTACCGCTCCCTTCGATCCCTTAGACAGAATTCACAAATCATGGTTACCCGATCAGACAAAGGATCCCAAACCGTCATCTTGGACACAGGTGATTATACCTCCAAGATGATGGACATACTTAGCGACCAAACCACATTTATACCGGTTACCCAACTCGATATTTCCTCCTCCACCAGAACATTCCGCTTGAAACTATTACGCCTAAAAAAGTCTTGCTCCATCACATCTGAACAGTACCAAACTTTCACATCTGATATGACTAATACGCCCTACATCTATGGCTTACCCAAAACCCATAAACCTACCGTCCCCCTCCGCCCCATCATAGCCTATCACCTCTCCCCGGCATTCAAACTTTCTAAATACCTATCAACCTTCCTTACACCTCTGGTAAAGACCCGCCCACAATCTTTCTCCATAACAGACATCCCTGCATTTATACAGTTCGTCCAATCTCTCACCCCGCTTCAAAACTCCACCATGGTGTCATATGATGTCAACTCTATGTATTTATCCCTACCCCACCAGCTGGTCATTACTCAGCTAACTAAATTCCTACAAGACATCCAGTTAGACCCTAAAACTGTTTCTTCTATAGTCGCGCTTTCCTCCATATGCTTGGACATCACTGAGTTTACCTTCAATAGCCAATTTTTCAAACAGATTAGGGGCTCACCCATGGGTAGCCCATTATCATCACCCTTAGCTGAAATAGTCATGTCCACTCTTGACAACTGGATCCAACAGCAATTCACACCGGGCATTCACATAAGGAGGAGATATATTGATGATATCCTTTGTATATGTGAATCCGGACATGAACTTAACATCTTATCTGTTCTTAACTCCCTTCACCCCGATATTTCCTTCAGTCATGAACCAGAAGTTAATAGTGTTTTACCTTTTCTCGACATACTCCTTATTCGTACCCCTTCACACTACCACACAACAGTTTATCATAAAATCAATAACCCAACTTTCTATACCAATTTTAATTCTTCCTGTCCTTTGTCCCATAAAATTAATACAGTCAGAACACTTACCAAGAGATTGGTCACACATTGCTCCCTGCCCATATTTAGGTCAATAGAATTCTCCAACATCAAAAAACATCTTGCCCTCTCCCAATACCCTCGCCATTTCATACACAAATACCAATACAACCCTGCTAGTTTGAAACCCCTTATACCTCATAGAAACACCTGCATTTTGCCTTATTCACCACAATCCGCTACCATAGCCCGCATACTTAAATCTCATGGCATCAATACATATTTTAAAAATAATAAAAGCCTGGCCACCATTCTTAGACACCCCATTACCCGCATACAGAGACCTACCAGTGTTCGATCGTCTGGTGGCTCGGTCTACTCGGTCTCATGCAACGATTGTAGTGCAACCTACGTGGGTGAGACTGGTAGGTCCGTGGCCATCAGGATGATCGAACACGGTAGATGTATCAATAATAAAGACATCAGATCCCTCATATACGACCACACACTTAATACTGGCCATTCTTTCAATCTGGCTTCTCCCACCACCCTATTTACTAACATTCCCGGTAAACACCAAAGATTAATCATAGAGGCCATTTTATCCATTTCCAAAAACAGTATTAATCGCCATATTGATTTACCTGACCAATATCAAGATATATGTAGTAACTTAAAAAACGGATAAACCCCCCCCCCCCCCCCCTTCTATTGGTCTTGTGTGGCCGTTGATGGCGGGTTGAACTCTTTCGTAGGTTTTAGTTTTTTAGCGCAGATTCATGTTACTTTCCCGAATTCATGTTTTACCATATCCATTCTGCAATTTGTATCGTTTTTAATTCTTTAACATTACACGATTAGCATGCTTACGTAGTTGTTATATATCAGTAATTTAGATATGCAAATTTTAACCTGAATTGTATTTTCGCCGTACTATATACATCACATATGCAAATATACCTCAAATAGATTCCTATATAAAGTCGTTTGTTACCTTAGTTTGCTACCTGTTGAAGGGCGTGACTGCCCGAAAGCTTGTCACACGTTTATCTGAATAAAATTCTTTTCTCCTTAATTTTCATTACTATTTTAAATAACCAATGGAGAAAGTTTTCATGTAGTTCTGATATATGTAAATACGGATGGGCAGATAACTGGGGGATATATGTAAATACGGATGGGCAGATAACCGAGGGATGTATGTAAATACGGATGGGCAGATAACCGAGGGATATATGTAAATACGGATGGGCAGATAACCGAGGGATATATGTAAATACGGATGGGCAGATAACCGAGGGATATATGTAAATACGGATGGGCAGATAACAGAGGGATATATGTAAATACGGATGGGCAGATAACCGAGGGATATATGTAAATACGGATGGGCAGATAACCGAGGGATATATGTAAATACGGATGGGCAGATAACCGAGGGATATATGTAAATACGGATGGGCAGATAACCGAGGGTATATGTTTATATTAGGATAATCTCCCAATTCACTACATAAGAAAAAAACACAGGTCAGGGAGACGTCCTTCTACGGGTCTTAAAATGAAAATCTTGTTATTAAAGTTTAAAATGTTTTCATTTATATGTAAATTATTATTAAAGTGTAAATTATTGTCATTATATTGTAAAATGTTGTCTATAGTGTGAAATGTTATTAGAGCGTTTATGTTAATGTTTTAAAAGTATAAAACCTCTATGGAGCATTTATTTCTTGAATTTATTTCAAACGACATCATTATGATGATATTTATTTAAGAGAAAGAAAAGGTTATATATGATATCATTTTAAAAAATTTTAAGAAATATATTTTTTAAACATTAAATATGGTAATGTCTATGAATTATACAAGTGATAATTAACTTTAAACACTCTTTATTTTCAAATAAAAATTATTTGGTTTTTAGTATTTAAAAGCTATATAAATAAATAGGCCAAAGAATTCGATAAAAAAATAATCGATATATAGAATTTAAGAAAGAATCGTCTGCTTTACTACAAAATGGAGAAGCTATAAAATTCTGAAATATAAATTAACAGACGATAAATGGCTCAATAGATTCGTAAAGAGGGAAATGAAATAAATTAACCACGTCAAATGAAAATACTAAAATGTCATTTTTATCGTTTGCCTTAAATAATTCTCGGTCAAAAAAAAAAAAAAAGCTGGCAAAAGATGGAAGCAACATAATAATTTCATAAAAAGAGACATAATGGAATTTATTTACATTCCTCTACCATTGTTCACATTAAAAATTGAAAGATGTGAAGGCAAGATTTTATAGTCCATCTCCGTTGAATCTAAAAAAGGCGCGGGAAGCCTAAAAAAAGGGTTTCCGCCATTGAATCCTTTTATAGGGTGAGCTCGTAATTGGCCTGGAATGAAATCTCCAACAGAGTAATTGATGGTACCACTAAAATATATCGTGGATACCAATTTTAAGAATTTTGTTTTTGAACTTTTTTTCTTTTTATTTCTATAATTATTTCTTTAAAATTTATTTTTGTCACCGACTTTATATATATTCATAATAAAAATAATTTAAAGAACTAAAATATATTTATTATGAATTTTAAGTTAATTTATTATTAACGATATTTTTCGAAAGGAAGCAAGTCAATTATATTTTCTGAATCGTTTTTATTTATTTTTTTTTTCAGAAGATAGTGAGTTTTGTAGGTTAGCCAGGATATATGCAAAATAGTTTGTAACGCATTGTCTGCTTTTTGAATCAGAAACTTAAATATTCCGATAGGTGCTTCTCCTTAAGAAATATATGAATAATTAAGAACATTATTATACCGATATGAGTTGAGAAAATAAGTTTTAATATATTCGTTTTTAGTAAAATGGCAACAGAGACGATAGAAATATTCACAAAAAAATTTGCAATATTATCCCAAAATAAACGCATCCCAATTAAGAATAAACATTAAGAAGTATCACGAAATCTTAAAAATAAGCATAATATGTAATTTAAACATCGTTAAAAAATATGGATATTCAATGAATGATAAATAAGTTCGTGAGTGTCAATAAAAATCATTCTTTTCATCAATATTCATATATTTCGGGTGAGATGGATATCGTCTGCTAGGAAAAGGAATGATGGTAGGAAGACGAGAGTGGGCTGTAGTGATTTCTCACGATGGTGTAACAAGCCGAAACAAGCGATGGCGTGTGAGATAAGAAGGCGTCTGCCAAGAAAAGGTGTAGAAGGAATCGTCTGTCGTCAAATGTTGAAGTCTCATTAAACTCACATTTTTCAATCCACTGTTGCTGAATAGCTATTAAATATCGATTTTTTGGAATAATATATTCACAGAATTTATGTATTTTAATTTTATATTTATTTATATTTTTATTGATTATGTATAACAAATTTAATTAAATTGATTAATATATTTTTATTAAATTATTATTATATTTCTGATTTCATTTAAAATATTAATTTGAATTTTATGATTTATGTTTTCTATATTCATTTATAGTATATCTAGTCAAATTCTTTTAAAATTTGTCATGAATATATTTATTTATTTATAATGGCTCTCTAATATTTTATTTTTTTTAGCCTGAATATATTTGAATGTCTATAATAACACTAATTAAGACACATATAATTTGTTCTGAAATATATGTATATTATATAATCTAAAAACTAAAATTGTTCTATATTTAAAAATATATATATTTTATTTTTATTCATTGATATTTCTACTTTTTGGTTATGATTGTTTTTAGAATGACTTTCAGTTTTGTTGTAAATATGCGTAGTTAACATATCTATCTTTTTGAATCACTAATATAGGATTAACTTTATAAATTCTATATAATGTGAAAATAACTAATGTGTGATATTTCCTCAAGTAATTGAAAATAAAAGCTACTTGATGGTAAATAATTTTTTTTTATCACGACTGCACCTTCAACCCTTTATCTTATCAATCCTCTGTCTTATCAATCCTTTATCTAACAACAAACAAATTATTCATAACATGTATATAATTATTCACAATTTAGCTATATATTTTTTTCTAATTTGTCCTTAATATATTATAATAATATCTATCTACATTTATAATATGTCCGGTATATATTCATTGATTTATAATATTGTTAGGTAGGAAGAAAAGCACATTCCAGATGGAGAGAGAATATTCTAGAACATTTAAGAATAATGTAGAAAAAGCGGAAGACAACTGATTGGCCAATCTATAGCGATTGCGCAATGCTCGGTGCTGGCGGCTTTCTGATTGGTTAACCAACCATGACCATTCTGGAAAGATCTATTCCGGGATATATAGGGATGAGAAACTCATGCCAAGAGGAGAAAGATAAGAAAAAGGGTCGAAGAACGAAGCTACGTGGTGTACCCCAAGCAAGCTGCTTTCTCAAGAGGTCGGACTGCTGCTTACCGCCGACGCCGGTGTACTTCCTGGAAGATTCTATAAGGTTCTACGAACTTCTGTCTCCTGTTTTTCTCCTGTTTTCCCTCACCGTGCTGCAGTTGGTGAGTGTGTAACTGCTGTTTTCTTTATTGTTGTTTCATTTTTTATACTCTTCTGTAATTATTTTATCGATTAGGCTTAAATAAAGTCCTAAAGATTCTTTGTACCCACAGAAGTTATTCTTTGTCAACCAACAACGCAACAATATCGAACTTATATTCTAATTTGTTCTGAATATATATTAAATTATTTATAAACTAGCCGAGTGACCCGGGCAACGCCCCGGGTTTACTCGAAGGGCCCGCAGGTGAGAAACTATAGGCATTGGTTCCTATGCCTAAAAAATTATTTAAAATGAAAAAAGAAGAAAAATATTAACAAATCAGAAAATAAAATTGCAAACAACACATCTACACTACTTCAAGAACATGAGAGCACATGCACTGTGTCACCATACGTGTACCATTTGCAAAGACCCTGCTTAGGATTAGAATTTCTCAGAAGCATAACAATACAACCAACTCGTGTTTGGTAAGCAATTTCAGGAAAGAAACTATAGGCATTAGTCGAAGAGTTTAAATAAATATATTTAGAGTGAAAAAATGACACAAATCAGCAAATAAAATTGCAAACAATGCTACTATATCGCAGATAAGACAACATATAAAAGGAATGAAATTATTTAAAGGACCTCATTAAAACTACATTTCTAGTTTTATATATACAATATAACCTCGATAATTCGCCCATGTTTTGTTGTCCTGACCTACAGCCTATCATATAACAAGCTGTAATTCAACACTATCGATAATTCGACCATTTTAAATTTCAACAATTGATTGTTGCTTAAATATAACTTCACTGCTAAAAAGGTATTACAGAGAAAACGGCTGACATTGTAAATGTACAAAATGTATGTATAGAGCAGGGGAATAATAAATAAAGACCAAAATCAAATTAATTGATAATAAATAGATTATTGCCAGAAAAAAAAATACAAAAAATATTTTCTTCTCCTTTCTTATCTTCACTCAATCATATTATAGAGTGTCAAGCTTGTAAAGCTTGAAATTAACAACCATCATGATTGGGTGAAGTAGAATGCGTCTGCCTTTGTCATCAAGACTGGGAGCACTACTCAGTGGCAGGCCACTGACTTAGCTCCAAAAGAAATGCCGCCTCTGACATGAGGAACAGACTCATGTGCAGCCGCTCCTAACATGGAGTACAAACGCTGCTCATCCTGTATCCCTGAATTAGGAGCCCTTACAAGGTACTATCAGCCGGGCCAGCCGAGCCCAGGTTTTTTTAGTGAGCTTGTTACTGCTCCCCCTCCTCCTTTTTCATCCTGGCTTGGGACCGGCAAAGGCGGAGTTTTTTTTCTTTCAGGTGAGAAACTTTAGGCATTGGTGAATGGATGAATTGGTGAATATACTTGGGTTCAACTTTACATGTATGCTATCCAAAGTTCTCACACTTGAAAAAGTCACATAAAGTCGTCTGTGCGTAAACACAGGCTCTTGTAGCAAAGGTTTGGCCTTGAGCCCTCTTTATAGTCATAGCAAAAGCAAACCTTAGTGAAACATAAAGCCTCTCTAGAATGAAGCGAAAGTTGGTATCCGAAGGGGACAAAGATATTTCAGACATTATACAGTGTGTTCAACTTTGGGCATTGTCAGTATATGTGCTTCAAGGACATGAGAGATATAAGTAAATAAATTAGAATATAAATTTACAAACTATATTTCAGAGGAGACAAATATATTTGAAAGGGAAAAAAAAAAGCAAATTGCAAACAAAACAACTATATTGCAGATATGACAACATATTAAAGGAATAAATTCATTTAAAAGACCTCATTAAAAACAACAATTCTATATTTTTATATATACAATATAATCTAATTAATTCAACACACGATAATTCGACCATTTTTGATGTCTCGACCAACGGCCTATCATATGACAAACTAATTCGACACTTTCGATAATTCAACTATTTTGAAATTCAAATTTCAACAGTTGATATTTGTCTAAAACCCCTATTATTAACAACATATTAGACTGCAGAGTGCAAAAATGAAGAAAATTGTATGTATATAATTGTATGCATATATTTGTATGTATATAATTGTATGCAAATAATTGTATGTATAGATCAATGAGTAAAATATTTTTTTTTTTGCTTATCCCTAGTACACGTGGTACAGGCCTTGATAATCATGGTGGGTACAGTAGGCGACTGCTTTTACTGTAAGTACACCACATGTCTAAACATGTGAAAAGCAGTTCGACTTTGCATTTACAAATGTGCCAGAGCCCCGTTTGATTACTTGCGCTTGCTGGTGGGGTTGGACTTTTGCAAGAATCGGAAGCCATTGGAGCATTTTTTTTTTATTTTTTCAGAAAAAAGTGCCCAATGCGGGAATCGAACCCGGGTCGTAGCGGTCGAAAACCAACGGCTTAGACCATCCTTCCACCAACCCCCAGTAAAATAAGTAAATAAAAAGAAGACCAAAAATAATTGATAATAGTTTATTGAATAACAAATAAAATCTTTCAGGTGAAAAATTATAGGCATTGGTAAAAAAGTAAACAAGAGAAATAGCAATTGGGGTTTTGTTCCTGCGGCGAGTCATATTAGCACGCCTAGCGGTTAGGGGAGTGAGTCTTCCACGGCCTTTTCGAGGCATGACAGAAGACGCTGAAAAAAAAAGGTAAAATAAGAACCAAGCAGAGGAAAACTATAAAACTGAATGCCAGGTCAGGCATAAAAAGAAAATTCCAAGCATGTGAGGAAACAATTGATGAAAAAAAAAAGGATTCCAAAAAAATACTGCAAAAAAGAAACCAGACACAAAAAGCAACAATTGATTACACAAATACAGCATCAGCCTATATATGAGAAGAAAAAAAATGACAGACACAAAAATGGAGCTAAATTCAAATGAAAAACTATAACAGATCAAGTAATCAAATCAGGCATTATGAAAGATACTGCAAAAAAGAAAATCAGACACAAAAATGGAGCTAAATTCAAATGAAAACTATAACAGATCAAGTAATCAAATCAGGCATTATGAAAGATACTGCAAAAAAAGAAAATCAGACACAAAAATGGAGCTAAATTCAAATGAAAACTATAACAGATCAAGTAATCAAATCAGGCATTATGAAAGATACTGCAAAAAAGTAAATCAGACACAAAAATGGAGCTAAATTCAAATGAAAAACTATAACAAATTAATACAAGAAAATAAGACCTAATCCAAATAATTTAATAGTGTGTGATGTTTTGGCAACAGCAATGTCACCATCATCAGACAAAAGAATAAATGAGATTTTATTCTTTAGTTCATTTATTCTTTTGTCTGATGCTGTTGCTGAAACGTCACACACTATTAAATTATTTGGATTAGGTCTTATTAATGAGAAAAAAAAAGATGCCAAAGAGAGATGAAAAGATGGCAAAAAAGATAACCAGATACAAAAATTGTGCTAAATTCAAATGAAAAACTATAACAAACACTTACAAAATATAATTATTATACAATAAAAGTAATAATTCAATCTACAATTCGAAAAATAATATAACCTCAGCCTATTTATGAGAAAAAAAAAAATGTTGCCAAAGACATTAGGAAAGATACTGCAAATAGAAAACATACACAAAAATTGAGCTATATTTAAATGAAAAACTATAACAAAGTACTTACAAATTATAATTATAATCAAATGAATCAGAAATACGAAATATACAGGGTGATCCAAAAGTCCCGCACAACTTTAAAAATTAATAACTCCGCGAATATTTGCGCTAGAGCAATGCGGTAAACACCATTGTGTTCAGAATGCAATGGGATTTTTTATGGCAAATATTGAAAATTTCGAAATTGATTTTAGTTACAATTTCATTCCCTAGATGGCGCTGTACCAGAATCAGAAATTCAGCGGCCAAATTGTTTGATTAATTGAAAAATATAACTGATCGACACGTATTTTTCCTTTTTGTATACCAGGAAAGAATCCTAATAATATCAAATCGTTAATTAATAAAGCACCATTTCGCCAAAAGTTAGAAGAAATGGTTAACGATTTTTAAATACAATCTGAGATATGTAAAATAGGTATATGCAAATTAAAACATGTAGCAAAAAATATTTATATTTTTGATAGTTTTGTCAAATATATTGAATGTTTGAAAAACTTAGCTGAATTCAATACACGATTTTTTGAAATGTTAATATAGTACCAAAAATTATGATGGTACTACTAATAGGATTTCTTGCTATAAGGAATGTGTAATTTCTTGAATAATTGGCGACACTCGACTATTTAACTGGAAATTTGTCATGATCCAACAAATGATATATAGATGGGAGTGACAAAATACATTTGTCGTACTTTATTCCAAATATCCTATGGGCTTGTCAAATGTTATCATTGTTTATTATACTGTACACGATTTTTAAAAATGTATCCCCTCAAATAAATATAATTTTTAAATCAACCTTTTGCGTTGAAAAACGTGGTAGTAAAATCATTTAGTATTATTTTTTTTTGCCCAAAATTTCTAAAGGTGGGGGGTTACAGAGAATATTCCTTATGCTATTTCTTTTAATGAGCGAAAAGCGATAAATTAAACATAAGGGGTAAAATTGTGTGTACAGTGCTTTTCGAGAAGTTATAACACTTTGGTCTGCACGACATAATATAAGATGTGAGCAAATGACAAACAAACAAAAATTACTGTTCACAAATAAAAAAGAGACAAGATATGAGGACAGAATTTATTAACCCATAACCCAACACAAAGAGTTTCAAAATATTGGTAGATAATATAATACATGGCAGCTTATATAACACATGAGGTAATTTGTCTCTTGGCAGCCTTGTCTCTTGTATTAGATCACAATCCTTGCTCAATGTGGCGCCCTTCATTCTCAAACACCGCCTGCAGACGATAGATGACAGATTGGACAGCATTAAATAACATATCTGTTGAAATTGATGAAACGTGCCGTCTGATAGAAGCCTTCAAAATGGCCAATGTGGTAGGCCGGCATCGATAAACACGCGACTTAATGTACCCCCATAGCCAAAAATCGCAAGGCGTCAAGTCTGGTGATCTTGAAGGCCACTGGTGTATAAAGTGGCGACTTATCACACGATCTTCACCGAACGTATCCTTCAGCAATTGTTTGGCACCGCGGGAGATATGAGGAGGTCCTCCATCTTGCATGAATGTTATTTCGCTCAGTGCTTGTCTGTCCTGCAATATGGGGATAACCTTTTCTCTCAAAAGTTGAACATAACGTTCACCAGTTACAGAAACGGTTTTAAATGTTCTTCCATTTATTTCTTCAAAGAAAATGGCCCAATAATAAAAGAAGAAGTGAACCCACACCAAACTGTAACTCTGGGCTGATGAAGTGGCATTTCTGTAAAAATCCTAGGGTTTTCTGTTGCCCAAATGCGGCTGTTTTGAGTGTTAACTTCTCCATTTAGAGAAAAGTGAGCTTCATCTGTCCACAGAACATTCGACAGCCAGTTTTCATCAATATCAATTTGCCGGAAAACACATGCAGCAAATTCTTGACGCTTCTCAAAATCGCCGACTTTTAGCTCGTGAAATCTTTGAATTTTGTACGGGTATTTTTAAGAAAAAATCTTAGAGCTCTCCAAACTGTTCCATACGAAATCCCCGTTTGTCGAGAAACTTGTCGAACACTTACTTCTCCATACGTGGAAAACGTTTCAATAGCTTCAACATTCTGCGAAACCGTAACAGCCACTGACTTGCGTGTCGATGGTCTTCCACTCCGAGGTTTTGCTTCCAGAGATCCAGTCTTCTCAAAATTTTTTATCATTCGCCTTAGAGAGTAGCAACTCATGGGTCCTTTACCTCTTCGAATACCTTTAAAGTTACGAAATGCTCGTAAAGCTTCAGTGGAAGATTCTGAATTGCAATAATAAAATTTCACCAAGAGTACTTTATCCTGTAGTGACGGCATCCCAGGGTAAAATAAATGATCAGGGATAGTTGAATTTTTCAAATGAATTAAAATAAACATAATCGATATATGGCTTCTGAAGCCAACTGTGCGGACGTGTTTGGCATCGCTTGTCTCGTACCGCGAATGGGATTTAACTCTGCATATCACAATATAGTATTAAAAGTAACTCCTAAAGTTTACCAAATTTTAAGAAAAATGGGTAATGAGATATACACCGATTTTGAGCGATGTTCTACACAAGAAGAATATTTGTAAGACAATGCCAAAATTGTTTTGAATTTAATACGAACCATAAAACAAAAGACTGCCAAAACATTAAAATATGTAAAATATGCGGTGCACAGGGTAGCCACAACTGTACTGAAGCGCCACATTGTCACAATTTCTCTAAGCACCCTAAATTTAAAAACTTTTCTACAAACCATAAATCAAATTCAAGTGAATGCCCGATTTACAAATCACAAATAGACAAAATTATCCAAAGGACACAATATTCTCAAATATACGAGGGAAATGATGTAGCAAATACAATTTAAAGCTCAATCTTAAATAGATTAATATCCTATATGATTGAAAATGTGAGATGTATTCAACAAAATGTAAGAAAAAGTTTTACTGCGATAAGTAAACTACAGGCCAACACTAGAGATGACCCACCTGACAAGGACGAGTGGGTAACACCCTCGTTTCCAGACAGTCATGAACCGGGATCGAATCCCGCGTTAACATTTTGTTTGATATGTGAATATCCTTCACCTGACATTCTTTTGATTCAAGAACCATATGTTTTACATGAAAATGTTATTTATGATATGGACTCTCAAATTATATGTTTGAATAAAACTGGGGGAAAAATATACGGCAACTATAATTTTAAATAAAAATATAAAGTTCAGCAAAGAGGAAAAATTCACAAATTCTTTTGAACAACAATATCTATTTCTACAGTTAAAGCAAAATTAATTATTTCTAATTTCTACATTCATCCGAATACATTTAACCCTGTTCATCAAACATTCATTAGAGATCTGCTCAAAACGTATATAAATCAACCTGTAATCCTTTGCGGTGATTTTAATTCAAGACATACTATATGGTTTGTTATAAACTCTAATGGATATAGATTACAACCTATTATAGACGAATGTAACCTCTTTATACATAACCTGAAAAAACACCCACCTGCCGCGGAGAGTAAGTATAATTGATCTCACAATCTCGAATAAACACTCACTAAGTTTAATAAACAACTGGCATACCTCTGATTTGACTAATATTTCCGACCATGTTGCTGTTAAATTTGATATCAGGTTAAAGAATGGTCATTTATTCAATAATCAAATTTCCACTTTGAAAAAAATGCGAATTGGGCAAATTTTTCTAATAACATATCATTACAAGATACAAAAAACTGGGAATTGATATAAGCAGAGTGAAAGATGAGGAAGACATTGATGGGATAGTGAACGCACTCATGAATTTATTGAGAGAAGCAGCATATAAATCTTCGAAGGTTAAATCCCCCATTAATAAACATGTTTCCAGAATTGACTGGTGGACTAATGAACAGGAAATAATAAAAAATCATTTTCATTATATTAGAAACTAGTATTATAGTCATAAAACAATCAGTTACAATACATTTAAGTTGGCTAGAAACAAATACACTAATGCAATAAGAAAAGCTAAAAGAACTAACTGGCGAAACGTTATTGAAGAAAATTACACAGATAATCCATTTGGTAATGCTTATAAGTTCTTCAATAAATTAAGATCCTCAAATGTAAAGAATGGAATTCCCATAATTGACAATTCACCAGAATATCTAAAAGAGCAAACAAGACCAAATTAATGGACGATTTAATTCCTGAAGACGATCCTAATTTGGACAATTTTCAACAACAAATAATTAGAAATTTTAAGCCACGAATGAATAATCCAAGCATAATTATTATCGAAGTAGAAGAAATAATGAATATCATTTCTATAATTCTGATGTTTAAAAAGCTCCAGGTTTAGACAACATAAGTAACAATATTGTAGCGTAGAAATCAAGCCTTGAAATATCCTAAGATATAAAATAATTTATTGATGACGTCACAAGGACGAGTCGACAATTATTAACACGTCAGCAAAACTATCTACAGCTAGGGAATCTTAAGCAAGCAAGCAAAGAAATATTTTAAAGATGATTTCACAAATACAGAGTAATATATATTTTTAATAATCTGTTGAGTATTTTCATTGAATTATATTAAATGAAATAATAAAATATTTCTTCGCCACAATATGATCAAATGTGCTTACCCAAAAATTAAGCATATGTTATGCAAACTATTTAATAAATGTATTCAAAAAGGGGTATTATCCGGAGAAATGGAAAATAGCAGCTCTGAAGATAATTCCTAAACCACATAAATCTAATTTAGAATCAACAAAAAGTTATCGACCTATCTCATTGATTTCAAATCTTTCAAAAATTTTCGAAAAAATTTTGAAAAATCGAATTTATGAATTTTATGAAAGTAATAATCTTTTGAGCTCCAGACAACATGGATTTGTCAAATAAAAATCAACGACAACGTGCTTGAATAAAATATTTATCGATCGAGGATCAACAGCGATACGACTTGGATATTCCAGATATAATTGAAAATTTGATTAAATATAAAATTACACTATTGAAGAAAAATACTAACCAAACATTTCAAAGTTTCTTTCCCGCTAATATTCCGAATTATTTTCGGGCAAATTTCCACAACTCTCAATTTATTACAAATCACGGAAATTTTAGAAGCTTTTTAAAATTCATCAAAGCAGTGCAGGATTCAAGATGCTTCTGTGGATGTGAGGAACAAATATCTATTCATCTGCTGCTAAATTGGCCCGTCTTTCAAGAGTATAGAGAGAGAAATAAGGATAACCCAGGCCCCTGGAGCGCAAGAAACGCCAACTGCCCGGGCTGTCAAGCTAACTAGTAGAAACCAGTTACTCTAGATTATATTTACATAGAGCCAATTGCAGAGCCGAACCAGCTTGTCAGGAAGTTCCATGCCTGCAGAGAACCCGGGAGTCCAGCCAACGAGACTGGGTCGAAGGAGGTCTTCCCAAGCAGCAGATCTGTCTTCATTCTGTGTTGCATGAAAGCAGGGCATTTGAATAGAAGGTGGTCCACAGTCTGTTGTTCCTCCATACAATGTGGGCAAGATGGGTCTTCCCCAGGACGCCAGAGAGCCAAGTCTGCCCGAACATGGCCATGTCCTGTAAGTAAGGTGGTTGTGACTTCTCCAGGACAGACCTTAGGGAGGAATTGGAGCAGCCGGTCTGGAGTATGGGCTATTCTCCTCAGGTGTCTGTTGTAGTGGTCCTGGCAATAAACCTCCGTCCATGCGTCTAGGGCTGCCGCGCGTGAGTGGTTACGGGCCAAGCTTCTAGGCAGAATGGAAAATGATGGCTCCAAGATCAAAACGGCCGCGTTCTTAGCAGCTCTGTCTGCTCTTTCCTTTCCGTCGATGCCGCAGTGTCCCGGCACCCAACACAGATTTACGTTTTGGTTGGTGTTCAGTGCGAGAATAATCTTAGCTAATAATGTCGAGCGAACTGGACCTGACGTACATATGGCTGACAGAGCTGATCTGCAGTCCGACGCGATAGTGATCGCATTTCTTGAATAACCTTCCTTCACCAGACGAACCGCCCAGCGGATTGCCAGAAGTTCAGCCTGGAAGGCTGTGCAGTCGGGATGGAGCCGTAAGAGAACGGGCTGCTGATCTTCTGATGAGGGAACAATTGCAGCGCCCACCCCAGCCTCATTTTTTGATCCGTCTGTAAATAATATGGGTGTTGTTATCTCCTCGATGTTTAGACTGAAAGACAATTGACGTCTATCTGGAGGGTATGGCAAAGAAGCAGGGCCTGGTCTAGATTCAAAATTTCCTTCATTGATTTCCTTCAGGAACGCCGTACGAGACCTAACAATAATATCGAAAGGAGGGCTGCCGGTGATGGAGATGGCTGAGACTGTAGGTGTGTAAGGACCTCCTCTCAGTACACGTTTCGCAAAATTCCAGTGAAGGCTCCTAAGTTGCCTAATGCCTTCGCTGGAGAGAGCACGACCTCCCCATGCTGACGCTCCGTCCAGCTGAAAAGAAGATTCCAAATTTACCCTGTATGGTGTGGGTGAGTCGCGGGTCTGGTAAAACTCCACTCCTAAGATTGTGATGGTCTTCTTGATGTTTAAAGGTTGACCAAGGACTCTAAACCCTGTCTCGGAATTGGGGTGGACATTACGCCATTGGAACAGGCAAGCTTGAGTCTTAATGGGGTTTATATTAAGACCATTTATCGTGCACCAAGATGTCAACCTCTCCAAGAAGGTGTTATTGGCAGAGACCGGCAGGCGACTACGAACCTGAGTCATAAGGGTGAAGTCGTCCGCGTAAGCTATTAATCGGCTATCTATGATGGAGGGAAGGGTGAAGATGGTCCGAGCAACTATGTTCCACAGGAAAGGACTTAGCGCTGAACCCTGGGGAGTGCCGAGTTGGGAGGACGTACATTCTGTTGCTGTCCAAGCTGAGTAAGAAACCGTCCGGTCTTCCAAAAAGCTTTTTACTAAACAGGTAATAGACTCTGAACAATTTAGACGTTCAAGATTTTGTATGATTGCCTGCCTCCAAACAGTGTCGAAGGCCTTACTGATGTCCGAGCTGATGACAAGAGTTTTCCTCCAGTGAGCTTGTCTTTCTTCAATTAATTGAGTGATACTCGCCAGTGCATCTTCCGCTGAACGACCATTTACGGTACCCAATATGGTTTTGTATTGATCTTCAAAGAACCATCCATGACGATCCGCGAGCCTCTGAAGTCGGGCCAGGATACATCTCTCAAATACTTTGGCCATAGTGTTCAATAAAGTAATAGGTCTGTATTTCTCCAGCTGACTGGTGGCTGAATTGGAGGATTTAGGCAGAAGTATGAGGCGGCCTTCTTTCCATTGACGGGGGAAGTGGCCCATACGAAGGCATTTGGTGAACAATTCGGCCAGCAGGAATTGCAAGAAAGGGCCGCCCAGGTCTAGGCATTTTGAACCAAGACCGTCAGGGCCCGGGGCTTTCCTTTTTCCACAGCGATGAATGGCTCGCAAAACTTCCCAGGGTTTGAATTCAGGTTCGTCTGAGTGAGCAGAAATTGCATTCCTTTGCGGGTGAGGTCTGGTGTCATGTAGGAAAAAGTGATTTTAACAGGGTCTGGCAAGTCTCATGAGGATTGTAAAGAGAGCCGTTATCATGTTTGAGAAGTGGCGGACCTCGGGGGGAGCCGCGGCCCCGGGCGATAAATCGATGTATGGCACTCCAGTATGCGGATGACACCTCCTCGCAGAGATTAAACCAGGATTTACTTTTAGCTTTCCGTATAGCCGCCTCCAGTCGATTATGGCACGCTCGGTATAAACCGCGGAAGAAGTTCCTAATGGGACACCGGACACTCTGACTGCAACGGCGGAGGGAGATAACCAACCTTCTGATCCGACTCAGTTCGGGGGTCCACCACGGCTTCGACGGTCTTGTAGTATTGGAGCGTCTCCCCATGGAAGAGTCACAAGCTGATTGCAGGATGGAAGTCAGAAGGAGGACCACCCTGTCAATATCTTCTGGGCTAGAGGCCTCGTTTAATAAGGTAGTTACACCATCAAATTATAGGGGCATTACCCTTATAAGCAACTTGTCAAAACATTTTACATCCATATTAAAAAATAGACTAAGTAATTGGATTGAAAATAGAAAACTCATAGCGGAAAACCAGGCATGATTCAGAAAGGGCTACTCGTGCAAAGACCATATCTTCACGCTTACGTCACTAATTCAAATGACATTAAACCGCAAAAGGAGGAAACTTTACACATTCTTTGTTGATCTTAAAAAGCGTTTGATACAGTTCCACATCTACTATTATGGAGAAAGCTTGCGCATGTTGGTTTAAGTGGGCGATTTAACAAACTTATACAGAACTACTATGCTCAAATGATGGCAGCGGTCAGATGGAGCGGCTCTTTTACAGAATTTATCAAAATACAATCAGGTGTTCTTCAGGGTGAACCTCTTTCACCGTATTTATTTATTATTTTCAATAACGATCTGGTTGCTACGCTAGATGATTCTGACCTGCCAGGTATATACTTACCGGGCCATGGAACTATACACCTGCTCCTGTTCGCGGATGATATAGTCTTCCGTGGTGAATCCAAGATAAATATCCAAATAAAGATTAATTTAATAAAAAATATTTTGAGGAAAATAGTTTAACTCTGAACCAATTCCAGTCTAAAATCGTAGCGTTTCGAAATGGAGGCCGCTTGGCTAGATCTGACGTTTGGTTTTGGGGCCAACAACCTTTGACAGTTACCTCAAAATATACGTATCTTGGCTACCCCTTAACAATCAAGAATCCAACTGCTTACGTGGCGCAGCACTTTAAGAGCAAAGCATTGATTGCTACAAACGCAGTATGGAGAATACTATCTAAGTCAAGAACCATATCGTTCGGAGCAGTGATGAAATTACTTGACTCCATAGTTTTATCCACGTTATTATACTCGGCCCCACTGTGGGCGACGAATCAGATAGAAGTTGTAAACCAGATCCAGGATATTTTTCTTACGGCGATTTCTTGACCTTCGCAAATTTACACTCCGGGCTATATCTTACGAACAGAAACCGAAAGGATGTCCCTTGAATTAAACATTACGAAATTGATTATAAAGTTCTAGATACGGATTTTAAAAATGGACAGGACAAGATTACCTTATGCTTGCTTGTTTCAGCTCTAGGAAGTTTCAATTTTGGGAAAAGCGGGAAACAACTTTATTTATAACCTGAATAACATCATTGACTCTTGGGGTTTTTCTTTTCTTAAGAACTGTGAAGATTATATGGTTTTGCGAGGAGAAATGCCTAGAATAGTTCAAACCACAGTGGACCAGCTACTCCAATTTGACCGAGCTAAGATACAAAACTCAACTCATTGTATTAACTATCAATCTCTAAGTAGCTCCTTTATGACGGAGGACTACTTACTATCAAACCTCTCTTTGAAAATAGCCCGTCAAAGGATGCTATGGCTATTTTCCCCCGAGGATATCACGGGATTTTGGAACAGCGACCCTTTAAATTTCTACTTCTGCAATGCTGGCATCCAAAAAATTTGGTTCATTATCTATTCCATTGCCCATTCCTACAGGAAAAGAGACTGGAAATTCGCGAAATTTCGGGGCTAACTCACTATAATGAACAACATGTATATACAATTTTTACTACTCTCCAGCTGGATAAAACATTTGTTTATAAATATTTAAAATTTTTCAAGGCGATTGACAAAATGAGGAAGAAGTGCTCAACTCCCCAGACAACGGCTGATTGCTCCACCTCCCTCTAAATTGCTTTTCCTCCTCACTCATGTACATATATAACCTCTTAGGGGAATTCCCTTGTAAGACAATAGTGTCTTAATGAAGGTTTTTGTTGTTGTTGTTGTAATAGGGTAGTTACCTGGTGGAGAGAAGAGTTGATGAAGGATTTAAAGGTCTGTTCTTTACATGAGGATTCAACCCAGGAGGATTTTGTCTCGTTATTGACCATGTCTAGGAATGTAGTCCAGATAGGTATATGGTCAGTGAAGGCCATCTCATCTAATAAACCTCTAGTGACATGGATAGCCAGTGAGCTGGATGCCAGAGTTACATCTATAGAAGAAGATAAAGGCCCATTTGACCAGGTCGAGTCCACAGGAGGTCCCAAGAAATGAAGATCATTGAAGCTGGCGAACTCTTCAAGATTAGCACCCTGGAAGTCCAACCTCGCACCGATGCCCCAGGTAGGAGAGTGGGCGTTAGTGTCCATACCCAGGATCACTGGAAGAGACGCCCGTCTTATCGTATCTTCCAGAAGAGGGATGAAATCATCGGCAGCTCTAAGGCCGTGCCAGTAGGCCGAGTGCACCACGATGATGCTCTGCTCTAGACATATGGCTATGGAGGTTATGGCGGTGTCTGGGGAGGTTAGAGGGATGGGATGAAGGTTGCTACATGCCACAATTCCCGAGGGGATGTAGGCGCCTGGGACAAAAAAAAAAAGCCTGAAACCCACGTGTGGGCCAGAAGAAGTTAGTTGAGAGTTCTTGCAGGAGCACGATGTCGGCCTGTGTCGAATTTGCCAAATTTGCAATTTCAAGAATGACAGTTGGTGATTTTTTAGCGTTCACCTGCAGGACACGCAATGGCCTAGACATTGTTACTTGTTCGGGCTATTCTCTCTTTTACAAAGGGACAGGTAGATAATGTGGCAAAGTGGTTGTGGGAGCTCCAGATTTTTTTTTTCTGCAGCGGCAGCAGCGGCTTTGGCTTGGCTCGACCGAGCATCGGATGCCCTCATGCTCTGCAGAGGCGCAGCGATAGCAGATTGGATGGGCAGCTGGACAGGCAGAAGCGCGGTGGCCGAAGCCACAGCAACGGAAGCATTGCTTTAAAGTATGACTGCGCTCATACCTGTGCACTAGACCCGACACAGGAATACGTCCATGTTGACCGAGGATTTCGGCGACTTGGTTGTCCACTTCGATGAACACTGTACTAGTGCTGTGTGCCGCATTATTCGATCGATGGACTACCCTGATTTCACGCTTTTCCAGGAGTGACTGCACGGAGTGGTTGGAGTGGAAGCTCTCGCATATCTCATCGTCCCGCACCTCCCCGTCCACTCTGAAGAGGCAGTATCTTGGTAGGATAACCGGGCACTCGGGGCAGCTTAGGCCCGTTGGCAGGGAGGTCAGCCCAGTGGCCAGCTACTTTGCCATTTGGGTTGTTTTGGGGTGGAAAACCACCTCGCCGCTGGTGTTGATGGACGCCACCACGTGTTTTGATGACGCTAGGGAAGGATGAATCTTTGAATTTCCCTCAAAAATTCCCTTGGGTTGCTTTGGGGTTAGCCGACCTGACGACGACATACGATTCGAAGGAAGGAGCCAGATTCACAAATGTGGATTTCGCTTTGGGTTTCGGAGGTGCAGGCTTTACCGGCTTGTCTTTCTCTGCCACAACCGAGGCGAAAGAGGTGGAGGGAATCGGGACGTTGGCTGTGGGATTGGGTCTTCCTAGACTGGCTCCCTTGAAGGCGTCCTTAAGAAGAAGTTCTGCCTCTTGGACGAGAGTCAGTATCAGTCCTTTGGTGGCCATCTGTATTTTTTCGGGGAGTCCAGGCTGGTGTCGGCAATGATCGCTTCGAAGGTTTGGCACTCAAAGTTGAACAAGTTCGCCGTGCTGTTGAATTTAAATTGGTGATGGGAAGACGGGAGGAGGTCTTCGTCCTCAGAACGCGGCCGCTTGTTGGCCTGCTGACTTCCTCCACCACCGCCATCATACTGGTTCAGCTCCATAAATAAAAACCATCAAAAAGCAAATCTACTCCAAAGAGAGTAAAAAAAGGCAGACCAGACAAAGAACATTATTCCGTTAACGAGATGAGGTGTGTATGGTTATTGGTTCGGCCAACAACAAATATCCAATTTATATACACATATATTTTTACATAATGAGGTTTTGAAAAATGCAAATAATCTTCATCTATTTACATGCACAACAATTTATTTTACCATCACTACAGGATAAATCACTCTTGGTGAAATATTTTTATTGCAATTCAGAATCTGCCACTGAAGCTTTACAAGCATTTCGTACCTTTAAAGGTATTCGAAGCGGTAAAGGACCCATGAGTTGCTACTCTCTAAGGCGAATGATAAAAACTTTGGAGAAGACTGGATCTCTGGAAGCAAAATCTCGGAGTGGAAGACCATCGACATGCAAGTCAGGGGTTGCTACGGTTTCGCAGAATGTTGAAGCTATTGAAACGTTATCCACGTATGGAGAAGTAAGTGCTCGACAAACGGGGATTTGGTATGGAACAGTTTGGAGAGCACTAAGAATTTGTCTTAAAAAATACCCGTAAAAAAATTCAAAGACTTCACGAGCTAAAAGTCGCCTATTTTGAGAAGCGTCAAGAATTCGCTTCATGGGTTTTCCGGCAAATTGATATTGATGAAAACTGGCTGTTGAATGTTCTGTGGACAGATGAAGCTCAATTTTCTCTGAACGGAGAAGTTAACACTCAAAACAGCCGCATTTGGGCATCAGAAAACCCTAGGATTTTTACAGAAATGCCACTTCATCAGCCCAGAGTTATAGTTTGGTGTGGGTTCACTTCTTATTTTATTATTGGGCCATTTTTCTTTGAAGAAATAAATGGAAGAACATTTAAAACCGTTTCTGTAACTGGTGAACGTTATGTTCAACTTTTGAGAGAAAAGGTTATCCCCATATTGCAGGACAGACAAGCACTGAGCGAAATAACATTCATGCAAGATGGAGGACCTCCTCATATCTCCCGCGGTGCCAAACAATTGCTGAAGGATACGTTCGGTGAAGATCGTGTGATAAGTCGCCACTTTATACACCAGTGGCCTTCAAGATCACCAGACTTGACGCCTTGCGATTTTTGGATATGGGGGTACATTAAGTCGCGTGTTTATCGATGTCGGCCTACCACATTGGTCATGTTGAAGGCTTCTATCAGACGGCACGTTTCATCAATTTCATCAGATATTTTATTTAATGCTGTCCATTCTGTCATCTATCGTCTGCAGGCGGTGTTTGAGAATGAAGGTCGCCACATTGAACAAGGATTCTGACCTAATACAAGAGAGAAGGCAGTTACCTCATGTGTTATAAAAGCTTCCATGCATTATATTATCTACCAATGTTTTGCAGCTCTTTGTGTTGGGTTATGGGTAAATAAATTCTGTCCTCATATCTTGTCTCTTTTTTATTTGTGAAAAGTAATTTTTGTTTGTTTGTCATTTGCTCACATCTTATATTATGTCGTGCAGACCAAAGTGTTATAACTTCTCGAATAACACTGTACACAAAATTTTACCCCTTATGTTTAATTTATCGCTTTTCGCTCATTGAAAGAAATAGCATAAGGAATATTCTCTGTAACCCCCCACCTTTAGAAATTTTGGGCAAAAAAAATAATACAAAATGATTTTACTACCACGTTTTTCAACGCAAAAGGTTGATTTAAAAATTATATTTATTTGAGGGGATACATTTAAAAAAATCGTGTACAGTATAATAAACAATGATAACATTTTACAAGCCCATAGGATATTTGGAATAAAGTACGACAAATGTATTTTGTCACTCCCATCTATATTTCATTTGTTGGATCATGACAAATTTCCAGTTAAATAGTCGAGTGTTGCCAATTATTCAAGAAATTACACATTCCTTATAGCAAAAAATCCTATTAGTAGTACCATAATAATTTTTGGTACTATATTAACATTTCAAAAAATCGTGTATTGAATTCAGCTATGTTTTCAAACATTCAATATATTTGACAAAACTCTGTCAAAAATATAAATATTTTTGCTGCATGTTTTAATTTGCATATACCTATTTTACATATCTCAGATTGTATTTAAAAATCGTTAACCATTTCTTCTAACTTTTGGCGAAATGGTGCTTTATTAATTAACGATTTGATATTATTAGGATTCTTTCCTGGTATACAAAAAGGAAAAATACGTGTCGATCAGTTATATTTTTCAATTAATCAAACAATTTGGCCGCTGAATTTCTGATTCTGGTACATCGCCATCTAGGGAATGAAATTGTAACTAAAATCAATTTCGAAATTTTCAATATTTGCCATAAAAAATCCCATTGCATTCTGAACACAATGGTGTTTACCGCATTGCTCTAGCGCAAATATTCGCGGAGTTATTAATTTTTAAAGTTGTGCGGGACTTTTGGATCACCCTGTATATTATAAATTAGTAAAAGGTAATAAGACAAAAGAACGCATTTCAAAACAAAGGAATTGATGATGATAAATGAAAAAATCTACGATTGTAAAATAGATTAAATTAAAAAATAAAAATAACTGTTAACATTAGGAAAATAAAAACAGAACTAACATACGAAGAAAAAAATAACGAAAATTTTGGTATATAGATCGTTATGTGTAGTTCAGAATCTTCGAAGGAGATAGCTTAGGACTTTACAATGGAAAACTCTGTTACGGTATTATCTATATAGATATTTCTTATATTTAATTTTCGAATTTTGCTCTTAATATATTTATTGATTTACAATATCTATCTGAATTTCTAATATTTGTCCTAATTATATTCAATTATTTATAAATATCTCAATTTAATTTCTAATTTTATCCTGAATATATTTAATATATTATAAAATATCTTAGTTTCTATAATATGTTTCGAATATTTATAATATTTTCTCTATTTTTATCAAAATATTGCGCAAAATAGTTACAATTTTAATCTATAGATGGCGCGATAATGTAGCGTTTTGTCTGTCGCTGGCTTTCTTTCATCAAGTCTGCCTCTTTCTTTATGTAGAAACCCTAGACTCCTGAAACCACTTGGACCCATGACTGCTATTGCTTGAGTTATGACATATATATATATATATTAAATTATATCATTATTTACATATTTCTTTGCCTGAGCTTTAAGATAAGTTGATTAACGAAGAGAGACCATCTGGTAATCTACTGTAGGACTCTTCGTCGTTGTGGAGCCTCCCCAATTTTACATTTTTGTACATAGTCTCAGTTTTCCATTAATCTCTTAAAGTAGTGGTTATTCCTTGCCTTTGTCCTGGATGTAAATAAAATTGTTTAAAACTTATATCTATGCAATTAAATATTTTGATACAAATGAAAAAGTATACACTCATGGGCAAAAGGAAGTTGCATCTTTCAGCATGTATATCGGGATTCATACAATAACTTTGAAAGATATTTGATACAGGGTGACCTTTTTAAAAAAACACCTAACCAAGTGTGAACAAACTTGTATCTGTCTCTTTAAAAAAAACATAGGTGACCGGCGACAATGAAGACTTTCAACTTCCTTAAGTTTTGTCCATTAGTGTATATGTCTTTAATTATTGAATAAATATATGTTTATATCTATTTACTCTTTACTCTCAACGGAATAATATATCTTGATTGTTCAACTAAAAATTGCTGATGGCAAAGGAACAACCTTTAAGGATAAATATAGTTGAAACTCCTAATTTCCTGAAATGTACATACAGTGTTTTACATATAAAACATACAAACATTGCATAATATGAAATTTAGAAACTATTTTAGATATGCGTAAGATTCTTTTTGAAATTAAACAATTTTCACTGCCCTTACTGCAATGGAAAAATTAATGGGAGGGCCTGGTTCATCAGTACTGAACCCTCCCAGCGGTTTCGCCAGTTTAATTTCAAAAAATAATCTTACGCGTTTAAAATAATTTCTAATTTTCATAACAGATGACGCGCTAGTGTATCGTATTACATAATATAGTAACAAAATGGCGTCGATAAATGTATCAGGGAAAAAAAGGGCGGTAACCGGGAAAGGTGATGAAAAGGTCGTTGACAATGCCCAAGCAACTCAGGGAGGAAGTAAACATATTGGACATGTCAGTCCTTGAATCGACACATACAGACAATAGAGTCCGTCTTCTCTGACGTTACCATTTGTATATTACATAAAAAGTTGCAGGAGGATTGCATTCAAAGTGGTACCTTTCCCTTTAAAAATGCCTAAAACATTGCATTATGTAAATCAACCTAGTACAAAATGCTTTCGGGTTATGGCCCTCATCAGT
This sequence comes from Cordylochernes scorpioides, assembly GCA_030710605.1. Taxonomy (NCBI): domain Eukaryota; kingdom Metazoa; phylum Arthropoda; class Arachnida; order Pseudoscorpiones; family Chernetidae; genus Cordylochernes; species Cordylochernes scorpioides. The sequence goes on along the minus strand of CP092872.1, from coordinate 87,294,476 downwards.
ACAGGGACGGCTTCAATACTGTAACAAAGTATTTATTAATTTTATTATTTTTATCAACAGAGTGGTCATTTTTATGTATATATTTTTTACTCTGTAAATTTCCCTCGTGGCTTATCTTTTGTTCACCATCTCATAGTTTGTCCTTGCCTGAAATAAATTTCTGTCTCATCCTGAAGTTTTTGTCTTCCCTAATTTTCCACGTGGCATTTTGGTGGAGATGCTGGGTAAGTTAGGGAAGACTTACTGAAGCCCGCCGAGAAGAGCTTGAAGCCATGGGTGCTGTGATCTACATTTTCGGAGACTGACTCCAGGATTTCACCGCCGTGCTAAAGCCAAGATTTCCCTCGATGTTGACGATGTCCCTATAGACGATACGTGGACAAAGCCGCTCTTGACGCAGCAAGAAAAATGATGCAAAGGTACTAGGGACAAAGTTCCAAGACTTCGATGGAATCCTTGACAGAAGTACGTCAGATCCATGTCAGTATCTACTTATATATTTGCCTTATTCTGTCTGTTTGCCTGTTTGTCTGTTTATCTGTTTGTCTGAAGCTCACGGATAGAATGCGCGCTCATTGGCTGCAAGGGAACACGTGTCCTCCCTGCCCCCCTCTAGACAACCCTGTTATTCAAAAACCATACATCCAATCGCCATGAAATTCTGGGATATTATTAGGTATATCCCCGGAAAGGTTTTCGAAAAACAATTTCTTGAATATCTTGAATATCCTTAGAGTTATTTGCAGAATTGTAGATATAACTCGCAAGCAGCGCCGCCAGACGGTGAAAGCCTTAAGCTTGCTGCTCCACCCCTGTTGACCTTGGGTCGTCGTGTGAGTCACAGCATGATGCAACAAAAAACACTCTCTCTGGGAATTGCGGCGTCAACAACCTGTAAGTTTGTGCCTCTCTCATAAACCTGTCTATACAGACCACCCTGTCTATAGCGACCACTCTAGACAACCCTGTTATCAGCTGTGTGATACATCCACCTGTCTATACAGACCACCCTGTTAATAGCGACCACCCAAGTCAACGTTTTTAGAATATATTCGCACTCGGGTAAACCCCGGGCGTTGCCCGGGCCATTCGTCTAGTCTACAATAATTGATAGCTATGTATAATAGAAGCAATGTAACAAAGTATTTATTAATTTTATTATTTTATTAACAGAGTGGTCATTTTTATGTTTATACTTTGCTACTCTGTAAATTTCCCTCGTTGCTTATCTTTTGTTTACCATTCATTGTTTGTCCTTGCCTGAAATAAATTGTTATCTCCTCCTGAAGTTTTTGTCTTCCCTAATTTTCCACGTGGCATTTTGGTAGAGATGCTGGGTAAGTTAGGGAAGACAAACTGAAGCCCGCAGAGAAGAGCTTGAAGTCATGGGTGCTGTGATCTACATTTTCGGAGACTGACTCCAGGATTCCACCGACGTGCTAAAGCCAAGACTTCCCTCGAAAATGACGATGTCCCTATAGACGATACGACGACAAAGCCGCTCTTCACGCCGCAAGAAAATGGACACAAAGGTACTAGGGACAAAGTTCCAAGACTTCGATGGAATCCTTGGCAGAAGCACGTCAGATCCATGTCATTATCTACAATAATTGATAGCTGTAGGTCACAGCTCCCATAGGGAAGAAGCTATGTAACAAAGTATTTATTAATTTTATTATTTTTATTAACAGAGTGGTCATTTTTATGTTTATATTTTGCTACTCTGTAAATTTCCCTCGTGGCTTATCTTTTGTTTACCATTCATTGTTTGTCCTTCCCTGAAATAAATTGTTGTCTCCTCGTGAAGTTTGTCTTCCCTAATTTTCCACGTGGCAATATGATAACATACTACAGGAGAAGTTATGAAATCGGTCGAATTTGATAAAATGGCGTTGTGGCACATTATCACCAAATAATTAGTTTGTTTCTAGGTGATAAACTACATTTTTCTATCACAATTTAAATGGAGATGTGACTATTTTGGTATATATATATCGTAATTTAAACAATGTGATATGTAAGTAATAAAGTATGACGTCTTTTCTAGTCGTCTCAAAGTGACACCAGCTTGCCACTGGACACCCGGGGGATCCAGAGAGGGACAAAGATGGGGCGTTGGTCCGGATGTTGACAGTTAGTTAGGTTACAGTGGATATTTTCGGACAGCGCCCGCTCAGTGCTAGGTCTCACGGCGGCCCTCGTGGCCGCCGTTTTGGTTCCTCTCTGCCTCCGCGGCTTCATGCAAGACGCCGAGCTTTCTTCAGTTAATCTTCAACTTTCCCCTGGTCCTGGTGCCACGTGAGACGTACTAGGAGAGCGTCCTTTGATCCCAAACTTTGTTCTTACTGTCCCGTGCAGACTTCCCACTCTGCACGCCTTGCCACTCAACCCCAACTGCTTCCAACTCACTTGTTGGCTTACCCGGGTTTACGACATATATGTTTTAAATATATAAGATTGAGCGAAATGTTTTTAGTCATATTCACGCTTTAAATGTTTAATTTATACTTCCAAATCTCTCGCGTGAGAAAATAGTTGAAAATGACAGATTTTATTTTATAAATTAGGTTTTGAGGTTTTCTTATTAAATTTCATTGTTTTCATCTAAAAAAATAATCATATAAAACTATTTTTTTATAGAGGAAACTCTCTAAACCCCTTTTCCCTATCCTTTTATTATGACTTTAAATATAAATATAAATATGCAACTATATTAATTTAGAAAACAAATTAATATATATTTATAATGTGCACAATAAACATTAATCTTTTTGAAAATAGAGCAATCCATAGATAAGTGTTTAATTAAAAAGGCATATTTTGGATCAAAAAATCATTTATTTTACCAATATTTCAGTTGGCTGAATGCCAACCTTTATCAAGGTGTTATAACATTTTAAAGTGTTATAAAAATACACTTTAAAATGTTATAACACCTTGATAAAGGTTGGCGTTCAGCCAACTGAAATATTGGTAAAATAAATGATTTTTTGATCCAATATATGCCTTTTTAATTAAACATTAATCTTTATTTTAAAAAAAACCTTGAAACTCTATGATTTATTTATATTATAGATAGCATATATTAAAAATGGTGTGAGATTTTTATAAATCGATGTGAAAATAATTTCCTCAAATTAAATGACGTCTGAAACTAAATAAATTATAATAAATAAATCTATATTTTTATAAATTTACAAATAAAAAACATTTTATTTAATAAAAAAGCATAAAGATATGAGTCAAGTAATATATAAAGAGATGTACCCTTATATTTAAAAAAAGAAGAAAATTTCCGATTTTGCTTTCTGAAACGTTGCTAATTGTGAAACGGGGCGACAACTCAGCAATATTTAAAGAGGACTAAGTCCTTTCTTGTTGAGAGCTAAGACAATTAGTAAGCAGACGACGCACTTATCTGTGACAAGTATGGATAGCGGAAGAAATGACTTCGACCTTTTTTAAAAATGTTTTTTTTTTTTCTTTTCCAAAATTCACTTTCCTTTATTGTTTTTACCTTCAAATGGATTATCTTCGAAACAAAGTAAATGGGATTCGTGGTTTTTATTTTTTTAAAAAGGCTTAAGGATTAACAGGAATATTAACAAAAATGTTATTTTCTCTCATGAAACTTTAAAAAATCTTCTTTTTAGAGGGGATTGTTCTCTTTACTAAAATAAATTTGAATAAATTCAGCGATGAATGTTTTAATACTTATATTTGTTTCTTTTATATTTAATCAATATGTTTACTGCTATATTAATATTGTGTGTGTATTTTATAAAAACTAATAACATATTAATACAATACGTTAACATTTATTTATATTATGCAAAAAAGGCATCTTATCGTGCAACTGAAAGTTGCTGATGGTTTGTGCTATCTAGCGGAATAAATATCAACTATTCTGGTTGATTTTTAATTATTCCAGAATTGGCCAAATACTGTTTCTTGATTAATCAAGAAAAGCTAACCACGTACGCGTTTCGGGCTGTTGGCCCCCATCAGCGTGGTGCAAGCTGTACCTCAACGACCAAAAAAAAAACTGGCCATTCAGTCATCCTGAAAAATCATCAAACAGGTAGTTAGAATTGTGTGAGACCGCGACACAAGGTGACGATGGACATATTCTATATACAGTTACGAGCGTCATTCTTCGTCGCCTCTGTCACGGTTTGCTTTTTTTTTTTGGAATGGCGCCCTCCTATTGGTCGGCTACGATCACGCCACCTTTGCCCCCCCCCCCCCCATTTTTGTAACTATTGTGTTGGAGCGGGTCGCTCCTTAATAAATGCATATATTAGTTAATAACCAAATGGAATCCTCTCTTTCTTTTTCCCAGTAAGAGACGCCTACGGAAGCCAACAGTACATAGACAGATAAAGCACATAGGCTATAGTTATTAACTAACATATGCATTTATATAAGGCGCCAAATTATAATTGTAACAAATAGTATTTGAATCAAAACATTCAATCGGGTAAAACACGGGCGTTGCCCGGGTCATTCGGCTAGTGTTTATATATGTATGGAGAGAGAGAGAGAGAGATTATTGTAACTTTCTCTATATATTAAAATAATAATATATCATATAAAATATAAAAACTTTATATGCCTTGATTGGTAATCGCTAAATTTCTTCTAAATAAAAGTATTTTGTGTAATACCAGATGTATATAGTTGTTTATTCGTTTTGCACATTTTTCATTTATAAATTAATCTCATAATTTAGTCTGTGAAAATAAAAATATTGGACCGGTGACGAAAACAAAACTAAAAAAAAATAGATGGTTTAATGTTATGTAGTTATGATATATAATTAATTGTGATTATGAATTATGATATATATAATTGTAATGATATATAATTAATTATGATGTTTATGTGATTTTGATCTTTATTGAATGAAATATATAAAGTTTAAATGTGTTTTAAACTTTAATAATAAGCACAAAACAATACTGAAGCCATTTTTGTATCGTTTGGCTTTCTATATTGTAGGTGGTTCAATATGGAGCTAATTTTACTCTCGAATTTTACTGGTGTAAAACAATGTTTCGTCTGCAGAAATAATTTTGTTTATCAAAGAAGTTCCTTCCAATCCATGCCAATTTATAATCGAATGAAATAAATACATGATTTTTTATCTATTCGATGGGTAGAAGAGATTCAGATTGTTAACCCTTTTTCTATAAAATAAGGAACGCTTCACAATTTTGCGTGTCATCCTTGCGCAGGGACCATGCTAATCTTCTCTGTATCCTTCCTATTGTAGTAGTTGTACCGCCGAACAAGTATCACAGGGGCCATGGTAATCTTCTCTGTATCCTTCCTATTGTAGTAGTTGTACCGCCGAACAAGGAGTACAAGCGAGGTTTTCTTTAAAAGTCTTCACACGACAGATTTGTTAGATAAATATATCTTTTTGAAGGAAATTTTATTCTTTATTCGTCAATTTTACATATGATTAATAGCCCCCACAACTATAATTCTTTTCAAAATCAAGATATTGAAAGAAAAGATAAGGAAGCAGTGCGTGGAATATCCTGTATGTATTGAAAAAGTCGTTAATTTCTCTTGAAACAACAGCAAAAAATGGGAAAGCAAACAACTGAACATCAGCAATTAATTTGCTCACAGAAGAATTCCTAAAATACATCCGTCGGTGTGGGAAGGCTATTTTTACCATTTGACAAACGTGCCGTGAAGCTCATTGTAGTTTTTTGTGGGTTCTATGGCCTTAATCTCAGTCCCTTCATACATCATCTTGTCCATTTACCTCGCTGCTTTTCAACCATCGCGACTTTGGAAGTTCGCTGTATTCCTGAAAACTATATTCTTGATCTACCGTTGTATTTGTTCATATATCAATTAATTCGTCTATGTTATCTTTAGGATTGTTTCCTGATTACATAGGATTCGATTCTTGATATATTCTTGGACTTGTTCATATATCCACTTATTCGTCTGTGTTTTCTTTGAAATTGTTGCTGGATTCCATAGTTTTGAACTCGGTCTATTCTTGAACTTGCTCATATACCAACTTATCCGTCTATGTTGTCTTTGGGATTTTTACTAGATTCCATAGGTTTGGACTCGATCTATTGTTGGAATTGTTCATATATCAACTTATTCGTCTATGTTGTCTTTGGGATTTTTACTATATTCCATAGGTTTGGACTCTTGATCTTTTCTTGAACTTGTTCATATACCAACTTATCCGTCTATGTTGTCTTTGGGATTTTTACTAGATTCCACAGGTTTGGACTCTTGATCTATTCTTGAACTTGTTCATATATCAGCTTATTCGTCTATTTTGTCTTTGGGATGGTTATTGGACTCTATAGGTTTGAACTCAATCTATTTTGGACTTGTTCATATATCAGCTTATTCGTCTATTTTGTCTTTGAGATGGTTATTGGACTCTATAGGTTTGAACTCAATATATTTTGGACTTGTTCATATATCAACTTATTCGTCTATTTTGTCTTTGGGATGGTATTGGACTCTATAGGTTTGAACTCAATCTATTTTGGACTTGTTCATATACCAACTTATTCGTCTTTATTCGTAAATTCTGAAGGAGTGTCAACACCGCCTCTACTCTATAGTAGAACGTACATCCTGAAGGAGCGCAACACCACCTCTACTGTACAGTGAAAGTACATCCTGAAGGAGCGCAACACCGCCTCTACTCTATAGTAGAACGTACATTCTGAAGGAGCGCAACACCGCCTCTACTGTATAGTAGAACGTGCATCCTGAAGGAGTGTCAACACCGCCTCTACTGTATAGTAGAACGTACATTCTGAAGGAGCGCAACACCGCCTCTACTGTATAGTAGAACGTGCATCCTGAAGGAGTGCCAACACCGCCTCTACTGTATAGTAGAACGTACATCCTGAAGGAGTGCCAACCCTGCCTCTACTCTATAGTAGAACGTGCATCCTGAAGGAGTGCCAACACCGCCTCTACTGTATAGTAGAACGTACATTCTGAAGGAGCGCCAACACCGCCTCTACTCTATAGTAGAACGTACATCCTGAAGGAGTGCCAACACCGCCTCTACTCTATAGTAGAACGTACATCCTGAAGGAGTGCCAACACCGCCTCTACTCTATAGTAGAACGTACATCCTGAAAGAGTGCCAACACCGCCTCTACTGTATAGTAGAATGTACATCCTGAAGGAGTGCCAACCCTGCCTCTACTCTATAGTAGAACGTACATTCTGAAGGAGCGCAACACCGCCTCTACTGTACAGTAGAACGTGCATCCTGAAGGAGTGCCAACACCGCCTCTACTGTATAGTAGAACGTACATTCTGAAGGAGCGCCAACACCGCCTCTACTCTATAGTAGAACGTACATCCTGAAGGAGTGCCAACACCGCCTCTACTCTATAGTAGAACGTACATCCTGAAGGAGTGCCAACACCGCCTCTACTGTATAGTAGAACGTATATACAACCTGAAGGAGTGCCAACTTCGCCTCTATAGTAGAACGTACATCCTGAAGGAGTGTCAACACCGCCTCTACTCTATAGTAGAACGTACATCCTGAAGGAGTGCCAACACCGCCTCTACTGTTTAGTAGAACGTATATACATCCTGAAGGAGTGCCAACTCCGCCTCTATAGTAGAACGTACATCCTGAAGGAGTGCCAACACCGCCTCTACTCTATAGTAGAACGTACATCCTGAAGGAGTGCCAATACCGTCTCTACTCTATAGTAGAACGTACATCCTGAGGAGTGTCAACACCGACTCTACTCTATAGTAGAACGTACATCCTGAAGGAGTGCCAACACCGCCTCTACTCTATAGTAGAACGTACATCCTGAAGGAGTGCCAACACCGCCTCTACTCTATAGTAGAACGTACATCCTGAAGGAGTGCCAACACCGCCTCTACTCTATAGTAGAACGTACATCCTGAAGGAGTGCCAACACCGCCTCTACTCTATAGTAGAACGTACATCCTGAAGGAGTGCCAACACCGCCTCTACTCTATAGTAGAACGTACATCCTGAAGGAGTGCCAATACCGACTCTACTCTATAATAGAACGTACATCCTGAAGGAGTGCCAATACCGTCTCTACTCTATAGTAGAACGTACATCCTGAAGGAGTGCCAACACCGCCTCTACTCTATAGTAGAACGTACATCCTGAAGGAGTGCCAACACCGCCTCTACTCTATAGTAGAACGTACATCCTGAAGGAGTGCCAATACCGTCTCTACTCTATAGTAGAACGTACATCCTGAAGGAGTGTCAACACCGACTCTACTCTATAGTAGAACGTACATCCTGAAGGAGTGCCAACACCGCCACTACTGTATAGTAGAACGTATATACATCCTGAAGGAGTGCCAACTTCGCCTCTATAGTAGAACGTACATCCTGAAGGAGTGACAACACCGCCTCTACTCTATAGTAGAACGTACATCCTGAAGGAGTGCCAACACCGCCTCTACTGTATAGTAGAACGTATATACAACCTGAAGAAGTGCCAACTTAGCCTCTATAGTAGAACGTACATCCTGAAGGAGTGTCAACACCGCCTCTACTCTATAGTAGAACGTACATCCTGAAGGAGTGCCAACACCGCCTCTACTGTTTAGTAGAACGTATTTACATCCTGAAGGAGTGCCAACTCCGCCTCTATAGTAGAACGTACATCCTGAAGGAGTGCCAACACCGCCTCTACTCTATAGTAGAACGTACATCCTGAAGGAGTGCCAATACCGTCTCTACTCTATAGTAGAACGTACATCCTGAAGGAGTGTCAACACCGTCTCTACTCTATAGTAGAACGTACATCCTGAAGGAGTGCCAACACCGACTCTATAGTATACTATAACCTACATCCTGAAGAAGAGAACCAATACTATCCCAGAACGCTACAACACAGCAACAACAAAGAAGAGGATTACCAGGGATCCCGAGTTTAAAAGATGAAGTTATCACGGTGGGTATTGATCCAGATGACACTTGGGGACAATAACTCCTCCCTCTGAAATAACCGGAGGGACTCTACTTCAGGAGGGGAGTTCTCCGTGGAAGGGTTCTGAGTTGATGACCTGCTGCTGAAGTAACTGTATAAATTGTCGATAACTTAATTTCATGAATGGACCAACGATTCTTACTGAAGAGGTTTATCTCACAAGTAAATGCAAGTAGTTGAATGGGAATCTTGTTCTATGTATGAGCAAAGTTAACTCCTTTCCCACTTGTCTAGACCAGGGATGGGCAAACCTTTGAGTAGGAAGAGTAAAAAATTACAATTTGCAAATTTCTAAGTTTTTAAAGAGCTACAATTTATTTTATTGCTAACAATAAATAGTACTCACATAAATAATATTTACGTATGGAGCTATATAAAGAACTTCACATCCAAAGAGCCGCATGTGGGTGGCGAGCCGCAATTTGCCGACCCCTAGTCTAGACTGTGATGTATACTTACAGTATAAACACTTTAAATCTTTATCATGATTATCATGGCCTTGTCTTTTTAACATTTCGGTTTCGTGCCTCTTCAGCATCACTATTTACCTTCTTTTCCTACATTCTCTTTTCCTTTCACTCTGAGTAGGACAGTAAGCAGCTTGCAGCTTGAAGTATGGAAACGAAGGATATCTGTCAGGACCTTTCTAAACCACTTCAACTGTAGTTTATGGAAGCCCTCTTTTAGCATATCAGTATTGCTTGTAACAAAGATGTTTTTCTTGTTCTTATTTTATCTTGCTACACATTAGCAAATACCTGTTGTATATATATTAATTAATTGTTCCACAGAGTGTGTGTAAGTTCACAGGTAAATAGGCGCTAACCGAAAAAAAAGGTTCCATTTTTCAATATTAGTTTCCCTTTTATATTTTTTCTCTCTCTATAGTAGAACGTACATCCTGAAGGAGTGCCAACACCGCCTCTACTCTATAGTAGAACGTACATCCTGAAAGAGTGCCAACACCGCCTCTACTGTATAGTAGAATGTACATCCTGAAGGAGTGCCAACCCTGCCTCTACTCTATAGTAGAACGTACATTCTGAAGGAGCGCAACACCGCCTCTACTGTACAGTAGAACGTGCATCCTGAAGGAGTGCCAACACCGCCTCTACTGTATAGTTGAACGTACATTCTGAAGGAGCGCCAACACCGCCTCTACTCTATAGTAGAACGTACATCCTGAAGGAGTGCCAACACCGCCTCTACTCTATAGTAGAACGTACATCCTGAAGGAGTGCCAACACCGCCTCTACTGTATAGTAGAACGTATATACAACCTGAAGGAGTGCCAACTTCGCCTCTATAGTAGAACGTACATCCTGAAGGAGTGTCAACACCGCCTCTACTCTATAGTAGAACGTACATCCTGAAGGAGTGCCAACACCGCCTCTACTGTTTAGTAGAACGTATATACATCCTGAAGGAGTGCCAACTCCGCCTCTATAGTAGAACGTACATCCTGAAGGAGTGCCAACACCGCCTCTACTCTATAGTAGAACGTACATCCTGAAGGAGTGCCAATACCGTCTCTACTCTATAGTAGAACGTACATCCTGAAGGAGTGTCAACACCGACTCTACTCTATAGTAGAACGTACATCCTGAAGGAGTGCCAACACCGCCTCTACTCTATAGTAGAACGTACATCCTGAAGGAGTGCCAACACCGCCTCTACTCTATAGTAGAACGTACATCCTGAAGGAGTGCCAACACCGCCTCTACTCTATAGTAGAACGTACATCCTGAAGGAGTGCCAACACCGCCTCTACTCTATAGTAGAACGTACATCCTGAAGGAGTGCCAACACCGCCTCTACTCTATAGTAGAACGTACATCCTGAAGGAGTGCCAATACCGACTCTACTCTATAATAGAACGTACATCCTGAAGGAGTGCCAATACCGTCTCTACTCTATAGTAGAACGTACATCCTGAAGGAGTGCCAACACCGCCTCTACTCTATAGTAGAACGTACATCCTGAAGGAGTGCCAACACCGCCTCTACTCTATAGTAGAACGTACATCCTGAAGGAGTGCCAATACCGTCTCTACTCTATAGTAGAACGTACATCCTGAAGGAGTGTCAACACCGACTCTACTCTATAGTAGAACGTACATCCTGAAGGAGTGCCAACACCGCCACTACTGTATAGTAGAACGTATATACATCCTGAAGGAGTGCCAACTTCGCCTCTATAGTAGAACGTACATCCTGAAGGAGTGACAACACCGCCTCTACTCTATAGTAGAACGTACATCCTGAAGGAGTGCCAACACCGCCTCTACTGTATAGTAGAACGTATATACAACCTGAAGAAGTGCCAACTTAGCCTCTATAGTAGAACGTACATCCTGAAGGAGTGTCAACACCGCCTCTACTCTATAGTAGAACGTACATCCTGAAGGAGTGCCAACACCGCCTCTACTGTTTAGTAGAACGTATTTACATCCTGAAGGAGTGCCAACTCCGCCTCTATAGTAGAACGTACATCCTGAAGGAGTGCCAACACCGCCTCTACTCTATAGTAGAACGTACATCCTGAAGGAGTGCCAATACCGTCTCTACTCTATAGTAGAACGTACATCCTGAAGGAGTGTCAACACCGTCTCTACTCTATAGTAGAACGTACATCCTGAAGGAGTGCCAACACCGACTCTATAGTATACTATAACCTACATCCTGAAGAAGAGAACCAATACTATCCCAGAACGCTACAACACAGCAACAACAAAGAAGAGGATTACCAGGGATCCCGAGTTTAAAAGATGAAGTTATCACGGTGGGTATTGATCCAGATGACACTTGGGGACAATAACTCCTCCCTCTGAAATAACCGGAGGGACTCTACTTCAGGAGGGGAGTTCTCCGTGGAAGGGTTCTGAGTTGATGACCTGCTGCTGAAGTAACTGTATAAATTGTCGATAACTTAATTTCATGAATGGACCAACGATTCTTACTGAAGAGGTTTATCTCACAAGTAAATGCAAGTAGTTGAATGGGAATCTTGTTCTATGTATGAGCAAAGTTAACTCCTTTCCCACTTGTCTAGACCAGGGATGGGCAAACCTTTGAGTAGGAAGAGTAAAAAATTACAATTTGCAAAATTTCTAAGTTTTTAAAGAGCTACAATTTATTTTATTGCTAACAATAAATAGTACTCACATAAATAATATTTACGTATGGAGCTATATAAAGAACTTCACATCCAAAGAGCCGCATGTGGGTGGCGAGCCGCAATTTGCCGACCCCTAGTCTAGACTGTGATGTATACTTACAGTATAAACACTTTAAATCTTTATCATGATTATCATGGCCTTGTCTTTTTAACATTTCGGTTTCGTGCCTCTTCAGCATCACTATTTACCTTCTTTTCCTACATTCTCTTTTCCTTTCACTCTGAGTAGGACAGTAAGCAGCTTGCAGCTTGAAGTATGGAAACGAAGGATATCTGTCAGGACCTTTCTAAACCACTTCAACTGTAGTTTATGGAAGCCCTCTTTTAGCATATCAGTATTGCTTGTAACAAAGATGTTTTTCTTGTTCTTATTTTATCTTGCTACACATTAGCAAATACCTGTTGTATATATATTAATTAATTGTTCCACAGAGTGTGTGTAAGTTCACAGGTAAATAGGCGCTAACCGAAAAAAAAGGTTCCATTTTTCAATATTAGTTTCCCTTTTATATTTTTTCTCTCTCTATAGTAGAACGTACATCCTGAAGGAGTGCCAACACCGCCTCTACTCTATAGTAGAACGTACATCCTGAAAGAGTGCCAACACCGCCTCTACTGTATAGTAGAATGTACATCCTGAAGGAGTGCCAACCCTGCCTCTACTCTATAGTAGAACGTACATTCTGAAGGAGCGCAACACCGCCTCTACTGTACAGTAGAACGTGCATCCTGAAGGAGTGCCAACACCGCCTCTACTGTATAGTAGAACGTACATTCTGAAGGAGCGCCAACACCGCCTCTACTCTATAGTAGAACGTACATCCTGAAGGAGTGCCAACACCGCCTCTACTCTATAGTAGAACGTACATCCTGAAGGAGTGCCAACACCGCCTCTACTGTATAGTAGAACGTATATACAACCTGAAGGAGTGCCAACTTCGCCTCTATAGTAGAACGTACATCCTGAAGGAGTGCCAATGTTTAGTTGATTTCTGTTCCACCAGATGGCGCTCTGCCTTCTGTAAAGCACATGTGCTCCTGGTCAGAATATGCCATTTTTTAATATTGATTTCAACACCTGATCGTTTTATCTTTTTTTTTTTTCTTCCGTTTTTTTCATATATTCATGTGAAATATTCCAATGGTTTTTCAGTAGTTTTGTGTCAGAATAATAGCAAAAATAATCTTTAAAGGAATAAATTTAGTCATTTTTGTATTTCTTTAGTGAAAAAGACAATTAAAATTACATATTTTGTGGATTAAAATAAAATATCTTACATTGAACATCAATACTAGGAGAGGGTGTACACTACACTTTCAAAAAAAAAATAGACAAAGTAGTATATTCACAAATAACACACCATATATATATGAATAAATATATGTATATATTCAAGAGTAAATAACAAACTGGTTATAACTGTGAATTGTTGAAGTTTATATTTTATATTTATACATCACGTGTCATCTAAGAATATTTTATATCCCAAAGGGTATATGCAACTTTTATTATATGTTTGCAACGATATATGCAACTTGCTAGAATATGTTCAAATAAAACTTTATGTTTTATTGTGATACATATTCGAACAAATTGACATGTTGTCTTTATGAAAAATATGTTTTCTCTAAATGGAGAATATTTGCCTCTCTGAAATACTTGTATTTTAAAGTAAAAGGTAAATGTTATTTAAAATTCCACTTACAACATTCGGGATTTGGACATCAAGCTACGGAAGGATATGATATTCATCTAACAAGAGGCACCTTTCCCTTTAAAATACATCAAAATAATTTATTTTGGTTGTTGATTGTAGATATTTCCAGACATTTCTTTCTTTAGTACACAGTTCTTTTTTCTCATTAAGATTTGAGAGCTTCATTTGTCCTTATAATGTTTAAATTCTTAATTTTTTCTCTTCTCTTTTAATAATAATGATAAATGAATAATTTTGATGTAAATATAGATGGAAATGTCTTTTTTTATATTTCTTCTATTTTTCCTTGTTAATATCATATGACTATTCTATTCACGGTATAAAATTATTGTAAATATGTATGGACATACACCGTCATAAACCACAGTCAACATTCGGAATGCATCCGCGCACTTAATTTCGTATTTCACACAAAATTTGATACAGGTTCTTTGATCCATTTTTTTAATAGGTAAAAATCGAAGACGATCCAAAACACCTGCAAGCAAAGCAGCTGTCAACAATTAAGTGAACATTCAAAATGACCGAACTTGTCGGCATAAGTGAGAGACATGAGTACCAACATAAAGCCACAAAAAGATCAAAATTCGAATATACGTAACCCGCGAAAATTCAAAAGTCGCGATTCTTTTTGAACACACCTCGTATGACAGCGTATGTGTCCCTAGGGGGATATAGCGCTTTAAATTGAAATAAATAAATAAATCTCTTATAACTTTTAGGATTCAACATATGGTAACAAAGTATTTATTAACAGAATAACATTTTTATGTTTATATTTTGCTACTATGTAACTTCTCTCGTTGCTTATCTTTTGTTTATCATTCTTAGTTTTGTTCATGGCTTAAATAAATTGGTTTGTCATCCTGAAGTTTGTCTTTCTTAATTTTCTACTTGGCAATATAGTTACGGAAGGATGGTATACATGTAACAAAAGAATGAGACACTTATTTCTTTAAAAATGCATTAAAACTATTTATTTTTATATATAACTCATAGAACATCCTGTTAAGGAATAAAGAATGTATCACGACACCAATACTGGCGATTTATACTAAAATCCATTGTTTTAATGATTATTTAGAAAGATTGAGATTGAAACTTCTTTATTACATCATTCATATAAAAAAACAATAGAAAAATAAAAATTTAATTATTTACGCAACTTTGGCCTTAAATACCCATTTCTTGGTTTATCAGGAAGCCACTGGGACCAAAATTTCTTTTTGGTCGCAGTAGAACAGCCTGCTCCTCGCTGACGAGCGCCAACAGCGCGAAACGCGTTCGTGGATGGCTTTTCTTGATTTATCAAGAAATTGGGATGGCCAAATATTAGGGAACAAGTTAAATCAATGAATAGTTGATTTCTGTTCCACCAGATGGCGCTCTGCCTTCTGAAAAGCACATGTTCTCCTGGTCAGGATATGCCTTTTTATTTTTTATCATTCATATAAGATTATATAAGGTTAAATATTAATACAAAAATTGAATAAATAGGAATAAATAAGATTAAATAAGAGGATACATATAGATTAAAAATGTGAAAAATATACAATTGATAAATATACATATATATTTAATATATACAAGGTCTTCATTGGTAGCGCCCACCGCGGGAAAGATTTCTCCACCGATGGACTGCGGGAGTTCTTTCCCACAGAAGAGAGAGATAGATTGAGATTGAAACTCTTCTTCTTCTTTCTTATCTCAATCATAGTGGGTAGTTAGCGACTGCTTTTACTGTAAGTACACCATATGTCTACACATGTGAAAAGCAGTTCGACTTTGCACTTACAAATGTGCCAGAGCCCCGATTGAGATTGAAACTGATTTATTATAATGTCCATATAAGATTATATAAGGTTAAATACAGAATAAATATAATTATATAATGATAAAAATATGAATAAATAGATAAATATAATTGATAAATATACATATACATATATAAATATATACAAGGTCTTAATTGGTGGCGCCCACCGGGGGAAAGACTCCGCCAACGATGGACTGCGAGAGTTCTTTCCCACAGAGAGATTCAGATTGAAACACTCTTTATTGACATCTTGTCAATTATGTTTTACAAAATTAATGAAGAATAATGGGAATATTTACAATTTTTTATGAGTGAGGAAGGCTCCACTATCTCGATAGGGTCCTCCTCCAGACCAGGAGAGGGTTTTCTTGGACCCCTCGCAACTCCAGGGCCAGGAAGTATTTGTAGATACGGGTCTTGGCAGATGCCATGATGGCCAAGGCGTTGTCCTCCAGGTCATGCCCGAAGATCCAGCTCTGCAGGTCAGGGGGGCCGCTGGATGATGGTGAAGGCTTCCACGATGAGAGAGAGAAAGAGAGAGAGAGGTGCCTATCTTTAGGTACATGAACACCTTTATACTGCAACTAGACGAATGGCCTGGGCAACGCCCGGGTTTTACCCGAGTGCGAATATAATTTAAAACGTTGTCTTGGGTGGTCTCTATAGACAGGGTGGTCTGTATAGACAGGTGGATGTATCACACAGCTGATAACAGGGTTGTCTAGAGTGGTCGCTATAGACAGGGTGGTCTGTATAGACAGGTGTATGTATCACACAGCCGATAACAGGGTTGTCTAGAGTGGTCGCTATAGACAGGGTGGTCTGTATAGACAGGTGGATGTATCACACAGCCGATAACAGGGTTGTCTAGAGTAGTCGCTATAGACAGGGTGGTCTGTATAGACAGGTGTATGTATCACACAGCCGATAACAGGGTTGTCTAGAGTGGTCGCTATAGACTGGGTGGTCTGTATAGACAGGTGGATGTATCACACAGCTGAAAACAGGGTTGTCTAGAGTGGTCGCTATAGACAGAGTGGTTTGTATAGACAGGTGTATGTATCACACAGCTGATAACAGGGTTGTCTAGAGTGGCCGCTATAGACAGGTGTATGTATCACACAGCTGATAACAGGGTTATCTAGAATGGCCGCTATATACAGGGTGGTCTGTAAAGACAGGTGGATGTATCTCACAGCTGATAACAGGGTTGTCTAGAGTGGTCGCTATAGGCAGGGTGGTCAGTGGTCGCTTTAGACAGGGTGGTCTGTATAGACAGGTGGATGTAACACACTGCTGATAACAGGGTTGTCTAGAATGGCCGCTATAGATAGGTGTATGTATCACACAGCTGATAACAGGGTTGTCTAGAGGGGGGCAGGGAGGACACGTGTTCGCCGGCAGCCAATGGGCGCGCATTCTATCCGTGAGCTTCAGAATAAGGCAATTATATAAGTAGATTTGATATTGTATTATAGTATATGGATTCATCCTAGACACTCACTAGTTTAAACACCATTTTGACCAATTCCATAGATTCCATAACCCTTCCCGTAGTATGTTATGAAATCAAAGCCGTCCCTGTACTGATGAGAGCCATATACCAAAACCATCGTATAAAGGTTTCTAGCTTGTTGTCTGAATTAGTCAAACCTGGTGTTGAGACTCATTCTTTATCATCAACATTATATTCTTTTCTGGGAGGGAAACGGTATTTACATTTTAAATGTATTTTGAAAAGAGGAGAGTTTTCCCATTTAGTAATTTTTTGGATTATAATGAAGCTTTGTAGAATGATATACGAGTGACTGATTATCAGATTTTAAATTAACTTTTATATATGGCTGATTACACGTATGAACACTTCGAGCAGAAGATTTACACACCCAAGATAGAGGACATTGCTGCTGCTGTGATAGAGATGTATGGAGACATCTGAGGCTCTTCATTGGACACGACAACAACAGAAAATTTGTCATGGACCCAGAACAGCAGCTTTACACACCCAAGATGTTGGACATTGCGACTGCTGTGATAGAGATGTTTGGAGACATCTGAGGCTCTTCATTGGACATGACAACAACAGAAAATTGACATGGGTCCAGAGCGGCAGCTTTACACACCCAAGATGGTGGACATTGCGACTGCTTTGATAGAGATGTATGGAGAGATCTGAGGCTCTTCATTGTACATGACAACAACAACAACAGAAAATTGACATGGACCCAGAACAGCAGCTTCACACACCCAAGATAGTGGACATTGCGAATGCTTTGATAGAGAGAGATGTATGGAGACATCTGAGGCTCTTCATTGGACATGACAACAACAGCAGAAAATTGACATGGGCCCAGAGCGGCAGCTTTACACACCCAAGATAGTGGACATTGCGACTGCTTTGATAGAGAGATGTATGGAGACATCTGAGGCTCTTCATTGGACATGACAACAACAACAGAAAATTGACAAGGAGCTAGAACAGCAGCTTTACACACCCAAGATAGAAGAAATTGCGACTGCTTTGATAGAGATGTATGGAGACATCTGAGGCTCTTCATTGGACATGACAACAACAACAGAAAATTGACCTGGGCCCAGAGCAGCGGCTTTACACACCCAAGATAAGGACATTGCGACTGCTTTGATAGAGATGTATGGAGACATCTGAGGCTCTTCATTGGACATGACAACAACAACAGAAAATTGATATGGACCCAGAGCAGCAGCTTTACACACCAAAGATGGTGGACATTGCGACTGATGTAATAGAGATGCACGGGGACATCTGAGGCTCTTCATTGGACACGACAACAACAGAAAATTGACATGGACCCAGAGCAGCAGCTTTACACACCCAAGATGGTGGACATTGCGACTGCTGTGATAGAGATGCACGGGGACATCTGAGAATCTTCATTGGACACGACAACAACAGAAAATTGACATGGACCCAGAGCAGCAGCTTTACACACCCAAGATAGTGGACATTGCGACTGCTGTGATAGAGATGCACGGGGACATCTGAGAATCTTCATTGGACACGACAACAACAGAAAATTGACATGGACCCAGAGCAGCAGCTTTACACACCCAAGATAGTGGACATTGCGACTGCTGTTAGAGATGCACGGGGACATCTGAGGCTCTTCATTGGGCACGACAACAACAACAATAACAACACGTATAATAGGTCCGGATTGTTGAGGAATAATGATGTGAATAAATTAAATAAAAAGGTTTATTTTGTTCAACTATGTTATTTATTTATTTATTCTTTTATATTTGTCTAATAAAACATCTTCGCATCAGGATATATTCTAAAATCTCTGTAGAACGTTTATCTTCATGTTTTTCTACTGCCGCGGCGTCATATTAGGTTCTGTCGATTTGAAGGTTTCTAGTCTCTAGGTTATTTGTAAATGTTGTTGGAATTCCGGGCAAGCTGTGTAGAATTGAAAGCTTCTAGTCTTTAGATTATATGTAAATGATGTTGTACATCCGGGCAAGCTGTGTAGACTTGAAAGCTTCTAGTCTCTAGGTTCTTTGTAAATGATGTTGGAATTCCGGGCAAGCTGTGTAGACTTGAAGGTTTTTAGTCTCTAGGTTCTTTGTAAATGATGTTGTACTTCTGGAAAGCTGTGTACATTTTAAAGGTTATAGTTTCTTTTCGGATTATATGTAAATTATATTGGAATTTCGGGCAAGCTGTGTATATTTGAAAAGGTTCCTAGTTTTAGATTCTTTATAATTGATTTATGAGAGACTTGTCAAGGCACGCTATATGGATTTGAAGGTTTCTAGTTTTTCTAGTTTCTTTGTAAATGATATTGGACTTCATGGCAAGCTGTGTAGAACTAAAGACCTCTATATTATCAGTTTTTATGTAAATGATGTTGGACCTACAGGAAAGCTTTGTAGACTTGAAGGTTTCTAGTCTCTAGGTTCTTTGTAAATATTGTGTTTCCGGGAGAGCTTTGTAGACTTGAGGTTTCTAGTCTCTAGCTTCTTTGTAAATATTGTGTTTCCTGGAGAGTTTTGTAGACTTGAAGGTTCTAGTCTCTAGCTTCTTTGTAAATATTGTGTTTCCGGGAAGGTTTTGTAGACTTGAAGGTTTCTAGTCTCTAGCTTCTTTGTAAATATTGTGTTTCCGGAAAGGTTTTGTAGACTTGAAGGTTTCTAGTCTCTAGCTTCTTTGTAAATATTGTGTTTCCGGGGAGAGCTTTATAGACTTGAAGGTTTCTAGTCTCTAGCTTCTTTGTAAATATTGTGTTTCCGGGAAAGCTTTGTAGACTTGAAGGTTTCTAGTCTCTAGCTTCTTTGTAAATATTGTTTTTCCGGGAAAGCTTTGTAGACTTGAAGGTTTCTAGTCTCTAGCTTCTTTTTAAATATTGTGTTTCCGGGAAAGTTTTGTAGACTTGAAGGTTTCTAGTCTCTAGCTTCTTTGTAAATATTGTGTTTCCAGGAAAGTTTTGTAGACTTGAAGGTTTCTAGTCTCTAGCTTCTTTGTAAATATTGTGTTTCCGGGAAAGTTTTGTAGACTTGAAGGTTTCTAGTCTCTAGCTTCTTTGTAAATATTGTGTTTCCAGGAAAGTTTTGTAGACTTGAAGGTTTCTAGTCTCTAGCTTCTTTGTAAATATTGTGTTTCCGGGAAAGTTTTGTAGACTTGAAGGTTTCTAGTCTCTAGCTTCTTTGTAAATATTGTGTTTCCGGGAAATCTTTGTAGACTTGAAGGTTTCTAGTGTCTAGCTACTTTGTAAATATTGTGTTCCGGGAAATCTTTGTAAACTTGAAGGTTTCTAGTGTCTAGCTACTTTGTAAATATTGTGTTCCGGGAAATCTTTGTAGACTTGAAGGTTTCTAGTCTCTAGCTACTTTGTAAATATTGTGCTCCGGGAAAGCTTTGTAGACTTGAAGGTTTCTAGTCTCTAGCTTCTTTGTAAATATTGTGTTTCCGGGAAGGCTTTGTAGACTTGAAGGTTTCTAGTCTCTAGGTTCTTTGTAAATATTGTGTTTGCGGGATAGCTTTGTAGACTTGAAGGTTTCTAGTCTCTAGCTTCTTTGTAAATGTTGTTTTTCCGGGGAAAGCTTTGTAGACTTGATGGTTTCTAGTCTCTAGGTTCTTTGTAAATATTGTGTTTCCGGGAAATCTTTGTAGACTTGATGGTTTCTAGTCTCTAGCTTCTTTGTAAATATTGTTTTTCCGGGGAAAGCTTTGTAGACTTTTTTTTTGCTTATCCCTAGTACACGTGGTGGTACAGGCCATGATAATCATGGTGGGTAGTTAGCGACTGCTTTTTCTGTAAGCGCACCACATGTTTTAAAATGCGAAAAGCAGTTCGAATTTGCACTTACAAATGTGCCAGAGCCCCGTTTGGTTACTTGCACTCGCTGGTGGGGTTGGACTTTTGCAAGAATCGGGGGCCATTGGAGCATTTTTTTTTTCAAACAGAAAAAAGTGTCCAATGCGGGAATCGAACACGGGTCATAGTGGTCGGAAACCAAACGGTTTGACCAGCCTTCCACCGACCCCCCTTTGTAGACTTGAAGGTTTCTAGTTCTAGGTTCTTTGTCAATATTGTGTTTCCGGGAAAGCTTTGTAGACTTGAAGGTTTAAGGGTTGAAGTTTATAATATCTAAAATATAAACACATATATAATGGAAAATACACAATAATAAAAATCCATATAAAACGAAAAATATATACAAGTTCATTCGATATGGTTATAGCGAATCTATATATTTTAAATGGTATATCATCTTTTATTTAATTGATTATACCAATAGTTTTCTTAGAGAGAAAATGTACAGATGTCACCAACCGCATGAAATTTGTCTTTCAGACATAAGATTTCTTCAAAATTCTCAATAACAGCGGAATTTTGTGTCTTGATCGGTACGCAGCATCAAAGAGGTCTCTTTCTATGATATTTTAAGTAAAAATTCAGATTTAACAAAACATCAAATAAAAAAAATTCGATTAAAACAGAAGAAAAAACTCTCAATTATACATAATTACGATATAGAATCCCTCGTGAGAGAGATAGAGAGATAAAATTATAAATAAATTAATAATTCCCTGGTCTTTCCTGAAGGTGGTCTCTCATTTTGGGTTGGATTAAATTATTTTGAAAAAAAAAATTGTGGGAATTTTACATATAGGTGGTCGCTCAGGGAGGTTTTGTTCATTATATGGGTCGCTTATTGGAGATTCCATTCTAAATCTAAAAAAAATATTTAAATTAATGTTTATTAGTTTACAATTAAGTCATATCCAAACTCTTAAAATGAAGAAAATTCTGAAAGAAAAATATTTGTATTAAATTAAAAGAAGAAAAAAAATAAAATATACCACTTCACAAAAGCCTATTTAACCAAATAACCAAAAATGTAGAAAGGCGGCAAAACTTCACCACTCCAAGTGAAATCTCACTAAACCAGTAAACATTCGAGGAATAAAAATACACCGGGAAAAAGTCATTTAGAAGATTTATGAAGTATACTTGGAAGTTTAGGTCATCAAGCGCAATATTAAGTAAGCCTAGGGACTTGTAAATAAGATCAAGCCGAAGACGGAATGATATGGAATTAATTGCCTACCTCGGTCTCTTAAATTAAGACATTTGGCAGCGTTAGATCGATAGATCTCCCCCTAGCGGTAGTCGAGAGAAGCTCCCAGTCGGCCGTTGGTCGCGATGCTATGGCGGTCACGTGGCATCCACACGTGTATGGGCCGAAGAGACTTACGCCTCATTCCATCGCAGATATTTTAGGCCTTCATAATGGCGATTCTGGAGTTTCCTATAAATCCCATATGACGATTGAACAACCTCTTAATTTATCTTGCTCCTCTGGTGGAAGCCCTTGTTCTCCTGGAAGAGCTCCTACGACTTCACCTGCCGATTTCAAATTTCTACCACTCTATCATCCATCGCCTGATTCCTCAACAGCAGAACTACCCAAGAAAGAACTAGCTGGACCCAAACTTTCGAATAACTCTAAAGTGAACTTGATCGTCAAGAAAGATATCATCATCAACAAAAGTAAGTTTTTATACAATTTCTCATTCTTCTTTTTTTAAATTCCTCATATTTATATTTAAAAATTTTCATCCATTTAATACGTAAAACATACAAAAAATAAATTTATTTATATTTTAAATATATCGAAATTTTAGATTATCTCTTCTGTTTCAATATAATAAATAACAAATAAATTTTATATTACATGAAATTTTCGTATTTAATAACAAAGCAGAAGATTAATTATAACAAAAATAAAAACAAATCATAATCTGATATAATTTCAAAATTCCAACAACCGTATATTTTATAAATAAATACTTTTTAAAAAGAAATTAAAATATAAACACGATGTTTATTTAAAAAAAATAACATAGCGTTTATTTATAAAATAAATGAATATAGTTGAAAGCGTTAACACTTAAATAATAATAAAAATAATAAAAATGTAAATGTTGATTTAGAAATAAAACGAATTGAATTTACTTTATAGTCAAATAAGGGTAAACACGACTAAATGTATTTTAAAGTTAAGAATAAAGTTAGGAAGAAAAGTTTTAAATGGCCCAAACTTTTTTCGTTATTTGGAAAACTTTTGGGCTGTAAAGGCGCTTAACCTTTGGTAATACTATTATTTAAAAATATATATAAAAACGATATAATAATGATTAATTTTGTTAATTATTATTTATATTATGTATATATTTAAATATATTATATTATAATACGTCTGCATAATATATTTTAATGCGTATTTTTGTATTAAAACGTTGGATTATACTCAATAACAAATATAATCGTTTGACAACTAATTGTCTAAATGATATTAAAAATTTATAATTAGATAACAATCGATCGTTTTAAAATTTCTTATATAATTACCTATTAAATCGAAAATAATACTTTTAATGACATAAAGAAAAAAATAGATGAAAGAAAGAAATTAAAGAAATTTGTCCAATTAAATGGATCTTAAAAGAGAAGGTCTTTGGTGGAGAGAGAGAATAATGAAGCAATTAATTATCTAAACTAATTAGGGCGTTTATTAAGCGTTTGATTATTGGATGGGGGATAGAAAGAAAGCGAAGCTATTAAGGAAATGTCAGGAAAGAGGTGGGGATAAAGGCCCCTCTCCCCATTTCAACATTGATCCAGCAAATAATCGTCTGTAATGGTTTGCTTGAGGGGTAGCCTTCAGCCTGGCATCTACCGTAGAAAAATCTACCATTCTACCTATTGGGAATCTATACAGCTTGTTTCTAAGTCGTCTATCCCCTAGGCAATACTCGAACCAACTTCT
>CP092872.1:87192194-87270342 GCA_030710605.1 Cordylochernes scorpioides | reverse complement strand
TTTCTTGATTAATCAAGAAATGGGTATTTGGTCAATTCTGGAATAATTAAAAATCAATGAGAATAGTTGATATTTATTCCGATAGATGGCGCAAGCCATCAGCAACTTTCAGTTGCACGATAAGGAGATGCCTTTTTTTCATAATATAAATAAATGTTAACGTATTGTATTAATATGTTATTAGTATTTATAAAATACACACAATATTAATATAGTAGTAAACATATTGATTAAATATAAAAGAAACAAATATAAGTATTAAAACATTCATCGCTGAATTTATTCAAATTTATTTTAGTAAAGCGAACAATTCCTCCTAAAAAGAAGATTTTTTTAAAGTTTCCTGAGAGAAAATAACATTTTTGTTAATATTCCTGTTAATCCTTAAGCCTTTTTAAAAAAAGAAAAACCACGAATCCCATTTACTTTATTTCGAAGATAATCCATTTGAAGGTAAAAACAATAGAGGAAAGTGAATTTTGGAAAAGAAAAAAAAAAACAATTTTTAAAAAAAGGTCGAAGTCATTTCTTCCGCTATCCATACTTGTCACAGATAAGTGCGTCGTCTGCTTACTAATTGTCTTAGCTCTCAACAAGAAAGGACTTAGTCCTCTTTAAATATTGCTGAGTTGTCGCCCCGTTTCACAATTAGCAACGTTTCAGAAAGCAAAATCGGAAATTTTCTTCTTTTTTAAATATAAGGGTACATCTCTTTATATATTACTTGACTCATATCTTTATGTTTTATTTTTTCATTAAATAAAATGTTTTTTATTTGTAAATTTATAAAAATATAGATTTATTTATTATAATTTATTTATTTTCAGACATCATTTAATTTGAGGAAATTATTTTCACATCGATTTATAAAATTATCACACCATTTTTAATATATGCTATTTTTAATATAATTAAATCATAGAGGTTCGAGTTTTTTTTTTTTTTAAATAAAGATAATCCAAGAACAATCCATAAATAAATATTTAATTAAAAAGGCATATATTGGATCAAAAAATCATTTATTTTACCAATATTTCAGTTGGCTGAACGCCAACCTTTATCAAGGTGTTATACCATTTTAAAGTGTATTTTTATAACATTATACCACTTTAAAATGTTATAACACCTTGATAAAGGTTATCTGTCCTAACTGTCAACATCCGGACCAACGCCACTTCTTTGTCCCTCTAGGGATCCCCCGGGTGTCCAGTGGCAAGCTGGTGTCACTTCGAGACGACTAGAAAAGACGTCATACTTTATTACTTACATATCACATTGTTTAAATTACGATATATATATACCAAAAGAGGCACATCTCCATTTAAATTGTGATAGAACAATGTAGTTTATCACCTAGTAACAAACGAAATGTTTGGTGATAATGTGCCACAACCCTAGTTTATCAAATTCGACCGATTTTATAAATTCTCCTGTAGTATGTTATTATATTGCCACGTGGAAAATTAGGGAAGACAAACTTCAGGAGGAGACAACAATTTATTTCAGGTAAGGACAAACTATGAATTGTAAACAAAAGATAAGCCACGAGGGAAATTTACAGAGTCGCAAGATATAAACATAAAAATGACCACTCTGTTAATAAAAATAATAAAATTAATAAATACTTTGTTACATAGCTTCTTCCCTATGGGAGCTGTGACCCACAGCTAGCAATTATTGTAGATACTAACATGGATCTGACGTACTTCTGCCAAGGATTCCATCGAAGTCTTGGAACTTTGTCCCTAGTACCTTTGCGTCCTTTTTCTTGCGGCGTGAAGAGCGGCTTTGTCGTCGTATCGTCTATAGGGACATCGTCATATTCGAGGGAAGTCTTGGCTTTAGCACGGCGGTGGAATCCTGGAGTCAGTCTCCGAAAATGTAGATCACAGCACCCATGGCTTCAAGATCTTCTCGGCGGGCTTCAGTTTGTCTTCCCTAACTTACCCAGCATCTCCACCAAAATGCCACGTGGAAAATTAGGGAAGACAAAAACTTCAGGATGAGACAGAAATTTATTTAGAAAGGACAAACTAAGAAAGGTAAAAAAAAAGATAAGCCACGAGGGAAATTTACAGAGTAGCAAAATATAAACATAAAAATGACCACTCTGTTGATAAAAATAATAAATAATTCGTTATAATATTAAAGCTGCCCCTGTACTGATGAGGGCCATAACCCGAAAGCATTTTGTACTAGGTTGATTTACATAATGCAATGTTTTAGGCATTTTTAAAGGGAAAGGTACCACTTTGAATACAATCCTCCTGCAACTTTTTATGTAATATACAAATGGTAACGTCAGAGAAGACGGACTCTATTGTCTGTATGTGTCCAATCAAGGACTGACATGGCCAATATGTTTACTTCCTCCTTGAGTTGCTTGGGCATTGTCAACGACCTCTTTATCACCTCTCCCGGTTACCGCCCTTCTTTTTCCCTGGTACATTTATCGACTCCATTTTGTTACTATATTATGTAATACGATACACTAGCGCGCCATCTGTTATGAAAATTAGAAACTATTTTAGACGCGTAAGATTCTTTTTGAAATTAAACTAGCGAAACCGCTGGGAGGGTTCACCACTGATGAGCCAGACCCTCCCATTAATTTTTCCATTGCAGTAAGGGCAGTAAAAATTGTTTAATTTTAAAAAGAATCTTACGCATATAAAATAGTTTATAATTTTCATATTATGTAATGTTTGTATGTTTTATATGTGTAAAACACTGTGTGTATATTTCAGGAAATTAGAAGTTTCAACTATATTTATCCTTAAAGGTTGTTCCTTTGCCATCAGCAATTTTTAGTTGAACAAACAAGATATATTATTTCGTTGAGAGTAAATAGATATAAACATATATTTATTCTATAATTAAAGACATATACACTCATGAACAAAACTTAAGAAAGTTGAAAGTCTTTATTGTCGCCAGTCACCTATGTTTTTTTAAAGAGACAGATACAAGTTTGATCACACTTGGTTAGGTGTTTTTTTTTTAAAAAGGTCACCCTGTATTAAATATCTTTCAAAGTTATTGTCTGAATCCCGATATACATGCTAAAAGATGCAACTTCCTTTTTCCCATGAGTGTATACTTTTTCATTTGCGTCAAAATATTTAATTGCATAGATATAAGTTTTAAACGATTTTATTTACATCCGCGACAAAGGCAAGGAATAGCCACTACTTTAAGAGATTAATGGAAAACTGAGACTATGTACAAAAATGTAAAATTGGGGAGGCTCCACAACGTCGAAGAGTCCTACAGTAGATTACCAGATGGTCTCTATTCGTTAATCAACTTATCTTGAAGCTCAGGCAAAGAAATATGTAAATAATGATATAATTTAATATATATATGTCATAATACAAGCAATAGCAGTCATGGATCCAAGTGGTTTCAGGAGTCTAGGGTTTCTACATAAAGAAAGAGGCAGACTGGATGAAAGAAAGCCAGCGACAGACAAAACGCTACATTATCGCGCCATCTATAGATTAAAATTGTAACTATTTTGCTCGATATTTTGATAAAAATAGAGAAAATATTATAAATATTCGAAAGATATTATAGAAAAAAATATATTTTATAATAGATTAAATATATTCAGGATAAAATTAGAAAATTAAATTGAGATATTTATAAATAATTGAATATAATTAGGACAAATATTATAGAAATTCAGATAGAAAGAGATATTGTAAATCAATAAATATATTAAGAGCAAAATTCGAAAATTAAATATAAGAAATATTTATAAATAATTTAATATATATTCAGAACAAATTCGAATATAAGTTCAATATTGTTGCGTTGTTGGTTGACAAAGAATAACTTCCGTGGGTACAAAGAATCTTTAGGACTTTATTTAAGCCTAATCGATAAAATAATTACAGAAGAGTATAAAAAATAAAACAACAATAAAGAAAACAGCAGTTACACACTCACCAACTGCAGCACGGTGAGGGAAAACAGGAGCAAAACAGGAGACAGAAGTTCGTAGAACCTTCTAGAATCTTCCAGGAAGTACACAGGCGTCGGCGGTAAGCAGCAGTCCGACCTCTTGAGAGAGCAGCTTGCTTGGGGTACACCACGTAGCTTCCTTCTTCGACCCTTTTTATTATCTTTCTCCTCTCGGCATGAGTTTCTCAACCCTATATATTCCGGAGTAGATCTTTCCAGAATGGTCATGGTTGGTTAACCAATCAGAAAGCCGCCAGCACCGAGCATTGCGCAATCGCTATAGATTGGCCAATCAGTTGTCTTCCGATTTTTCTACATTATTCTTAAATGTTCTAGATAATCTCTTTCCATCTGGAATGTGCTTTTCTTCCTACCTAACAATATTATAAATCAATGAATATATACCGGACATATTATAAATGTAGATAGATATTATTAATATATTAAGGATAAATTAGAAAAAAATATATAGCTAAATTGTAAGTAATTATATTTGCATGTTATGAATAATTTGTCTGTTGTTAGATAAAGAAATGATAAGACAAAGGATTGATAAGATAAACGGTTGAAGGTGCAGTCGTGATAAAAAAAGATAATTATTTACCGTCAAGCAGCTTTTATTTTCAATTACTTGAGGAAATATCACACATTAGTTATTTTCACATTATATAGAATTTATAAAGTTAATCCTATATTAGTGATTCAAAAAGATAGATATGTTAACTACGCATATTTACAACAAAACTGAAAGTCATTCTAAAAACAATGATAACCAAAAAGTAGAAATATCAATGAATAAAAATAAAATATATATATATTTTAAAATATAGAAATATTTGAGTTTTTAGATTATATAATATACATATATTTCAGAACAAATTATATATTTCTTAGTTAGTGTTATTATAGACACTCAAATATATTCAGGCCAAAAAAAAAAAAATTAGAGAGCCATTATAAATGAATAAATATATTCATGACAAATTTCAAAAGAATTTGACTAGATATATTATAAATGAATAGAAAACATAAATTATAAAATTCAAATTAATATTTTAAATGAAATTAGAAATATAATAATAATTCAATAAAAATATATTAATCAATTTAATCAAATTTGTTATACATAATCAATAAAAATATAAATAAATATAAAATTAAAATATATAAATTCTGTGAATATATTATTCCTAAAAATCGATATTTAATAGCTATTCAGCAACAGTGGATTGAAGAATGTGAGTTTAATGAGACTTCAACATTTGACGACAGACGATTCCTTCTACACCTTTTCTTGGCAGACGCCTTCTTATCTCACACGCCATCGCTTGTTTCGGCTTGTTACACCATCGTGAGAAATCACTACAGCCCACTCTCGTCTGCCTACCATCATTCCTTTTCCTAGCAGACGATATCCATCTCACCTGAAATATATGAATATTGATGAAAAGAATGATTTTTATTGACACTCACGAACTTATTTATCATTCATTGAATATCCATATTTTTTAACGATGTTTAAATTACATATTATGCTTATTTTTAAGATTTCGTGATACTTCTTAATGTTTATTCTTAATTGGGATGCGTTTATTTTGGGATAATATTGCGATTTTTTTTGTGAATATTTCTATCGTCTCTGTTGCCATTTTACTAAAAACGAATATATTAAAACTTATTTTCTCAACTCATATCAGTATAATAATGCTCTTAATTATTCATATATTTCTTAAGGAAAAGCACCTATCGGAATATTTAAGTTTCTGATTCAAAAAGCAGATAATGCGTTACAAACTATTTTGCATATATCCTGGCTAACCTACAAAACTCACTATCTTCTGAAAAAAAAAAAACGATTCAGAAAATAATTGACTTGCTTCCTTTCGAAAAATATCGTTAATATTAAATTAACTTAAAATTCATAATAAATATATTTTAGTTCTTTAAATTATTTTTATTATGAATATATATAAAGTCGGTGACAAAATAAATTTAAAGAAATAATTATAGAAATAAAAATAAAAAAGTTCAAAAACAAAATTCTTAAAATTGGTATCCACGATATATTTTAGTGGTACCATCAATTACTCTGTTGGAGATTTCATTCCAGGCCAATTACGAGCTCACCCTATAAAAGGATTCAATGGCGGAAACCCTTTTTTTAGGCTTCCCGCGCCTTTTTTAGATTCAACGGAGATGGACTATAAAATCTTGCCTTCACATCTTTCAATTTTTAATGTGAACAATGGTAGAGGAATGTAAATAAATTCCATTATGTCTCTTTTTATGAAATTATTATGTTGCTTCCATCTTTTGCCAGCTTTTTTTTTTTTTTTTGACCGAGAATTATTTAAGGCAAACGATAAAAATGACATTTTAGTATTTTCATTTGACGTGGTTAATTTATTTCATTTCCCTCTTTACGAATCTATTGAGCCATTTATCGTCTGTTAATTTATATTTCAGAATTTTATAGCTTCTCCATTTTGTAGTAAAGCAGACGATTCTTTCTTAAATTCTATATATCGATTATTTTTTATCGAATTCTATGGCCTATTTATTTATATAGCTTTTAAATACTAAAAACCAAATAATTTTTATTTGAAAATAAAGAGTGTTTAAAGTTGATTATCACTTGTATAATTCATAGACATTACCATATTTAATGTTTAAAAAATATATTTCTTAAAATTCTTGTAAATGATATCATATATTATATAACCTTTTCTTTCTCCTAAATAAATATCATCATAATGATGTCGTTTGAAATAAATTCAAGAAATAAATGTTACATAGAGGTTTTATACTTTTAAAACATTAACATAAACGCTCTAATAACATTTTTCACACTATAGACAACATTTTACAATATAATGACAATATTTTACACTTTAATAATAGTTTACATATGAATGAAAACATTTTAAACTTTAATAACAAGATTTTCATTTTAAGACCCGTAGAAGGACGTCTCCCTGACCTGTGTTTTTTCTTCTGTAGTGAATTGGGAGCTTATCCTAATATAAACATATACCCTCGGTTATCTGCCCATCCGTATTTACATATATCCGTCGGTTATCTGCCCATCCGTATTTACATATATCCCTCGGTTATCTGCCCATCCGTATTTACATACATCCCTCGGTTATCTTCCCGTCCGTATTTACATATGTCCCTCAGTTATCTGCCCTTCTGTATTTACATATATCCCCCAGTTATCTGCACGTCCGTATTTACATATATCCCCCAGTTATCTGCCCGACCGTATTTACATATATCCACCAGTTATCTTCCCACCGTATTTACCTATATCCCCCAGTTATCTGCCCGTCCGTATTTACATATATCCTCCAGTTATCTTCCCATCCGTATTTACATATATCCTCCAGTTATCTTCCCATCCGTATTTGCATATATCCCCCAGTTATCTGCCCGTCCGTATTTACATATGTCCTCCAGTTATCTTCCCATCCGTATTTGCATATATCCCCCAGTTATCTGCCCGTCCGTATTTACATATTTCCCCCAGTTATCTGCTCGTCCGTATTTACATATATCCCCCAGTTATCTGCTCGCCCGTATTTACATATATCCCCCAGTTATCTGCTCGTCCGTATTTACATATATCCCCCAGTTATCTGCTCGTCCGTATTTACATATATCCCCCAGTTATCTGCTCGTCCGTATTTACATATATCCCCCGGTTATCTGCTCGTCCGTATTTACATATATCCCCCAGTTATCTGCCCGTCCGTATTTACATATATCCCCAAGTTATCTGCCCGTCCGTATTTACATATATCCCCCAGTTATCTCCCCGTCCGTATTTACATATATCCTCCAGTTATCTGCCCGTCCGTATTTACATATATCCCTCGGTTATCTTCCCATCCGTTATACATATATCCCCCAGTTATCTTCCCATCCGTATTTACATATATCCCCCAGTTATCTTCCCATCCGTATTTACATATATCCCCCAGTTATCTGCCCGTCCGTATTTACATATATCCCCCAGTTATCTGCCCATCCGTATTTACATATATCCCTCGGTTATCTGCCCATCCGTATTTACATATATCCCTCGGTTATCTGCCCATCCGTATTTACATATATCCCTCGGTTATCTGCCCATCCGTATTTACATATATCCCCCAGTTATCTGCCCGTCCGTATTTACATATATCCCCCAGTTATCTGCCCATCCGTATTTACATATATCCCTCGGTTATCTGCCCATCCGTATTTACATATACCCCCCAGTTATCTGCCCTTCTGTATTTACATATATCCCCCAGTTATCTGCACGTTAGTATTTACATATATTCCTCGGTTATCTTCCCGTCCGTATTTACATATATCCACCAGTTATCTTCCCGCCCGTATTTACATATATCCCCCAGTTATCTGCCCGTCCGTATTTACATATATCCCCCAGTTATCTTCCCGTCCGTATTTACATATATCCCTTAGTTATCTACCCGTCCGTATTTACATATATCCCTCGGTTATCTGCCCGTCCGTATTTACATATATCCCCCAGTTATCTTCCCGTCCGTATTTACATATATCCCTTAGTTATCTGCCCGTCCGTATTTACATATATCCCTTAGTTATCTGCCCGTCCGTATTTACATATATCCCTCGGTTATCTGCCCGTCCGTATTTACATATATCCCTCAGTTATCTGCCCTTCTGTATTTACATATATCCCCCAGTTATCTTTGTGTGTGTGTGCACGTCCGTATTTACATATAACCACATAGCCATATGCACGTCGGCATTTGCATATATTCAACCGGTCATCTGCGCGCCGATATTTAGATATATTCAGCCCAGTATACCTACCTATCCCCCCGTCATCTGCACAACGCGCGGCGGTCCATGCAGATGTAGCACGGGCTAATTAATGTCCGGCGGGGTAGATGGTGGGCTAGATCGACTGACACCAAATATGAATAAATCGGAAGTCGGTTGGCCAAATTAATTCCACTTATTATTAATTAGTTAGTGTTAGGGGTTTAGTAATTAGTGAGCCGATAGCTTCCCCATTAATCCTGGAATCATGATGGATATGGTCGTTAATTGGGATTTCTTTGTAATTGATTGTTGAGGGTCGTCATGACTGTGTTATGGCGCCGTGTTTCGCTGTCTTCTTGTTTGTTGCTCAGTGTTATATCCTGTTATTGCTGTGTTATGGCGCCGTGACTTGTGTTGTTGTGGCCGGAATGTTATAACCCGGAACGGCTGTGTTATGGCTCCGTGTTGTTGACGTCATGTTTGTGGCTCAGTGTTATAACCCGTCATGACTATGTTATGGCGCCGTGTTTCGCTGTCTTCTTGTTGATTGCTCAGTGCTATATCCTGTTATTGCTGTGTTATGGCGCCGTGACTTGTGTTGTTGTGGCCGGAATGTTATAACCCGGAACGGCTGTGTTATGGCTCCGTGAATTGTGTTGTTGTGGCTCAGTGTTATAACCCGGAACGGCTGTGTTATGGCTCCGTGTTGTTGACGTCATGTTTGTGACTCAGTGTTATAACCCGGAACGGCTGTGTTATGGTTCCTTGTTGTTGACGTCATGTTTGTGGCTCAATGTTATAACCCGGAACGGCTGTGTTATGGCTCCGTGAATTGTGTTGTTGTGGCTCAGTGTTATAACCCGGAACGGCTGTGTTATGGCTCCGTGTTGTTGGCGTCATGTTTGTGACTCAGTGTTATAACCCGGAACGGCTGTGTTATGGTTCCTTGTTGTTGACGTCATGTTTGTGGCTCAATGTTATAACCCGGAACGGCTGTGTTATGGCTCCGTGTTGTTGACGTCATGTTTGTGGCTGGAGTGTTATAACCCGGAACGGCTGTGTTATGGCTCCGTGTTGTTGACGTCATGTTTGTGGCTTAGTGTTATAACCCGGAGTGGCTGTGTTATGGCTCCGTGTTGTTGACGTCATGTTTGTGGCTCAGTGTTATAACCCGGAGTGGCTGTGTTATGGCTCCGTGTTGTTGACGTCATGTTTGTGGCTCAGTGTTATAACCCGGAGTGGCTGTGTTATGGCTCCGTGTTGTTGACGTCATGTTTGTGGCTTAGTGTTATAACCCGGAGTGGCTGTGTTATGGCTCCGTGTTGTTGACGTCATGTTTGTGGCTCAGTGTTATAACCCGGAGTGGCTGTGTTATGGCTCCGTGTTGTTGACGTCATGTTTGTGGCTCAGTGTTATAACCCGGAGTGGCTGTGTTATGGCTCCGTGTTGTTGACGTCATGTTTGTGGCTCAGTGTTATAACCCGGAGTGGCTGTGTTATGGCTCCGTGTTGTTGACGTCATGTTTGTGGCTCAGTGTTATAACCCGGAGTGGCTGTGTTATGGCTCCGTGTTGTTGACGTCATGTTTGTGGCTCAGTGTTATAACCCGGAGTGGCTGTGTTATGGCTCCGTGTTGTTGACGTCATGTTTGTGGCTCAGTGTTATAACCCGGAGTGGCTGTGTTATGGCTCCGTGTTGTTGACGTCATGTTTGTGGCTCAGTGTTATAACCCGGAGTGGCTGTGTTATGGCTCCGTGTTGTTGACGTCATGTTTGTGGCTCAGTGTTATAACCCGGAGTGGCTGTGTTATGGCTCCGTGTTGTTGACGTCATGTTTGTGGCTCAGTGTTATAACCCGGAGTGGCTGTGTTATGGCTCCGTGTTGTTGGCGTCATGTTTGTGGCTCAGGGTTATATCCCGTCATGTTATATCCCTTGCTTTGTTTAAATCTAACAACACCAAAATATCAATTCCTTGTAAGAATATTCGAGTGTGTTCTATTACTTACGTCAGCGTAGAGCAGAGGGCTTGACTTAACGGTTTCATATCCATTTGAATTGCCATCTCGAGCTTGTCTAACTATAGGGTCCTCTTCCACGATTCTTACAAACCTGACTCGGCAATAACTCGCCACGTGTGTTCTGGCTTTAACCCTTAAAACATATTGATGTTCCACTTTCCGTTTTATTTTCTGTTTGCATCTGAGCTCTTTTTTTTTAGGATACTACATGTTAGTTTCAGCGCAAAATATAAGGGGTAGAGGTTGAAGCGGGGTTTATTCTGGTACTGCCTGGGGGTTGGTCTCATAATGTAAGGAAACAGATGCTTTAGGAAGTGTTCATTAGTTTCGTGTTAAAGTTAGAACATTCCTCTGTTGCTATTGTTGTTGTGGTGTAGAATAGCGTGGGATTTATAAAGGCTTTGGATTTTTCAACACGTCCCCGATAATTCTTCTCAAAAGAGTTCATTTTCTTGTACATGACAAGAAGCTTGTTGGTCGTCTAAAGAGGGTTAAGTTAGAGTGCATTCGAATTTTCTATTTACAATCCCCTAATGACATATTCAATTTTGGTTTATTCTTCCATTGAGAGGTCTATATTGTTGCGCAACACTAGGATATCTTCACGAACCTGTTTGTTAGTTCAACGCAGTGTTGTACTCTGTTTCGCCTTATCGTCATTTCTTCTTTGTTAGCATCTGAAGCAAAAACCTGAATATAAAGCAGCTCTTGAAATGTTCATAGTTCTTGAAGCTAGTTTTGTGATGGTTCAACCAAGTTTTAACGGTTCCAGTCATATTCATGGCAGCATAAAGGGAAATAATGGAGCCTACCCAGTGTTAGAATTCAAATCTCTTCAAGAATTCAATTCAATCCTTGTGCGAGTGTTTTCTCTTCCATCATATTTGAGAATATACACGTCATATCAATGTTGGGGTTGAAGACAATTGCATCTAAACCAATTATTATACCAGGTTTCAAATTTTCAAGGTCAACGACCTTTGATTTCCTCTTTATTTGTTTCATATACGTTTCCCGAGAGGGTCTACATAATTCAAATAAAAAGTAAATAAAAAGAAATAACAATTTAAATTGGTGTAGAAAATAATTACACCTATCCCCCGCGATTTACACGTTACTTGTTTTACACGTTTTCGCTTTTACACGGTTTTCCAAATAAGTTTTTTTTTTGTTTTTATCGCACTATACTAAAATGCGATATTCTACTTTATACTACCTATGTTGAAAAGAATATTGGGAGGCTCTGATTCATGAGGGGGCGAACACTTATTCAGATTTGACAGTTTAATATACACCTATCCCTCGATTTACACGTTTTTCTCAGGAACGTATCTACCGTGTAAATCGGGGGATAGGTGTATTTGATTACCATTACTATATATTGCAATAATATAAAAAACTCACAGTTCACTTTTGTTCTTTCATATTATCGCAATATATTTCAGAGATCAGGTTGTGTTTTATTTGATATTGCCATCGAAAAATGTATTCAAAGAATAACAATCAAGAACTGGAATATTTTCGAATACTTCTAATCCTTCGAAAAATTCAACAAGAATTTCAAAAGGTGAATGAAATTACTGAAAATTGGAAAATTTCCCCGGCTGAAGTATTAGTCGAAGTAAATAATGGTATTAAAAAGATGAGAAATGATAGATCTAAAGTCAAAATAAATAAAATAATAAAATCAAAATCAGGCGTAATACTTAAAGTTGATTCAGGTGAAAATTTGAATACATTGATTAAAGAGTTTAAAAAGATTGATGAGGTAAATCAAAAATTTAAATATTACTATACTACTTTCACGAAGATATATATTTATTACCTATTCAATATAATTCAAATTGGTAATAGAAGAATAAACATAGAGGTTAGGAAGAAAATCTTTATATTGTTGCACCAAGCTTTGCAAATTCGTCGACTTTGGTTTCTTCCTTCTTGGTGTTCTACACCAAGCGGGTTTCCATATTCAAAGCACATAAATAAAAGTAAAAGTAAATAAAAATAATTTAACTTTTAAAGTTTTTGTGTTTATTTATTCGTCGTCTTCCTCGTAGGTCGTGATCCGCAGTCTTCGTCTCGGTCCTCTCTCGCTCCAATAACCAATCAAGATATATGTACAATAAATATTACAAAAAGAATGAAACTATAAAAAGGAATGATGATAATCTAAATATTCTGTTTTAAATAAATATTAAATATCATAGAATATTTTGAATAAATATAGGGCCCATTAACATTGATGTAACACTTCCCCCTCTCCAGAGGTTGTCACGTCCTCGTGAATGACCTCATCCATTCTCTCATAATAAGGCTTGATTCTTGAAACATGAACTATCAGAGGGTCTTGGCTCGGATTATCTTTCGGTTCTATTAGATAATTGACGCTAGACATTTTCTTCAATATTCTATATGGACCAAAATATTTTCTCAGAAGTTTCTCACACTTTCCTATTTTCCTAATTGGTGTCCAAACAACTACTAATTCTCCTGGTTCGTAGCTTCTTTCCATGTGTTTCTTGTCATAGTTCTTTTTCATTCTTTTTCGAGTATTTTTTGTGTTGTTAATAACTAATTTTCTTGTTCTGTCTATTTTGTCTAACGTAATAAAACGATCGTACAAGCTCTCGAAGAAGACCCGTAGAAGGACGTCTTACCTTAAAGCTTATACGATTATCCTCTTATATAAAAAAGCTCTTCTTCCCGACTTGTGTTTCTTTTTCTCTACCGAAAATAGAGAGATTATTATTGTCTTATAATTGGTGGAATTCTGTAATAATTAAAAAATCAACGAGAATAGTTATCTATTCCGATTTAAATTGGTGTAGAAAACAACTTTTTGATTACCATTACTATATTGCGTTAATATAAAAGACTCACAGTTCACTTTTGTTGTGTTGTTGTTTCTTATCCCCTTGTGTAAAGATTACACGAATTCCATGAGTTCATGATCTCATGGAATGGGGTATAGGGGTGCAGATTTCGTTGATCATGGCACCATGATCCAGGCACACTTTGGTGAAAGTGTCTGACTTTGACTGTAGTTTGAGGCTGTTCCTAACATGGAAGTCTTTGCTGCTGACTCTAACATGAGTACAGACACAGCTCCTCCGTATCCCTGGAGTGAGACCATTGCTGAGGTCCATCAACTGGGTCAGTTGAACTCAGGATTTTTAAAGAAGGAGTTTTTGTTCTTTCATATTATCGGAATATAATTCAGAGATCAGGTTGTGTTTTGTTTGATATTGCCATCGAAATATGTATTCGTTTCCCTCAATCTCTGTAAGCAAGGTCATTGTTGTTGTTATTCCGATAGATGGCGCAAGCCATCAGCAACTTTCAGTTGCACGATAAGGAGATGCATTTTTCATAATTAATTGGTAATGTTTAAGCATTTGTTGTCCTTCTATACCTCGTGTATAATGTTTAGGAGCGCCTTACTGAAACCAGCGAAAAGAAATTAACAAAAACAATGCTATGATTTAAAATAATTTAAAATACAATATCATAATTTAATTGAAAATTAAACACATAAATCATGATACAGCAATATTATATAATAAATGAAATTATTTTCTATGAAAAAAAAAACCCACAAATTTGTGGATGTTTTTAAAAGAAATTGGTCAATATGTTTTCTATTAGTTTGTGATTTTGCTGAAAAAAAAGACAATACTTTTTGACGTTATCACAAATTAAATATCAAACGATATTGGAACAAGGTGTTACGCCTCTTTCTTTCCACAAGGAAAAAATGTCAGGGTGTCGCCTCAAGACAATAGTCTTAATATTCATTAGTAGAAAGTGGAGTGAGCAATCAGAAGACAAATTAGTGAGGGGGTTCTCCAGGCGACAATTGGTCAGTGGTCGTTTGATTAGCTGGATCGTGCTCCCGTCGTCTGCTTCACTAATCTCATTGTCTCGGCTGCATGCAATTGGACGTTTGATATCGTCTGAAACCTAACGATAGTTCGTCTCTTCAATAAAGATTGAAATTATGATGACTTTTCTATAAAAATCAGTAATTTCAAATTATTTTATTTTATTTGTCATTTGTCTTTATATGATTAACTTACTCTGTTGCATATATACAACATTAGAATTCCAAATTAAATTTTTCAGTTACATTTATGCACACACACACACCCATTCAGCTTTATTAAGACCATCGGTCCATTCGTTTATTATAAAGAAAATAAAGTCTCCAGGGCCAAGTTTCTTGCTCAAATTTTTATTCCTTAGCTTTCGGACCTGTCAGTCCTTCCACAGGAGTATCACGATTACAATTTGATGGTATATATACTACATAATATTTTTTTTGCATATTTAATTTTATGTGTGTAATATTTGTTTTCAAATTTTATTCTAAACGTATAAATAATAAATGAAACTTTTTCAACTTAATGTGAAAAAATAGTACAAATGTGATATTGTACTGGAATAAGGTGCATAAATTCTGAAAAAGACATCTCCTTATCATGCAACTGATAGTTGTTGATGGCTTGCGCCATCTATCGGAATAAATATCAACTATTCTCTTTGATTTATAATTATTCCATTATACTTTTCTTTATTTAATCAAGAATGGGTATTTGACCAATTCTGTAATAATTAGAAATCAACGAGAATATTTGATATTTATTCCGATAGATGGTGCAAGCCATCAGCAACTATCAGTTTAACGATAAGGAGATGCCTTTTTCATAATTTTTCAACTTAATTTGAAACTTTTGCAGTTATAATTATATATACCTTCAACCTAAATATATATGCGTCTATATAATTGTGTGTGTCCTTGTGTTTATCATTTATAAATAAATTTAGCCTTCTTGTCACAATAGACGCCAAAACTAAGCGCCATAGATTGACCATCTAGGGCAAACTAGCAGACTCGCTTAGTCATTATGTTAAAAAGCATTTCTTAAAGCAAATCTGCTAGGAACAAAGCTATTGGTATAAAGCCGAGTTTCCCGAGGCATGTGAAAGATTTATTTAGGTATTATGACGACTCAAATATTTGTAGAATTCAAATAAAAAAGAACAAAAATAAATAAATTTTATTGAGACATTCAAAAGACTTCGTTTTTTTTAAACAGAGAGAGATATATTATTAAATTTTCTTATGCACCTTATCCCAGTAGAATTTAACATTTATACTATTTTTTCACATTGTTTCGCGGTCTCACGCAATTCTGGCCTAAACTACCTGTTTCGTGATTTTTCAGGATGCCTGAATGATCAAATATTTTTGTCGTTGAGGTACAGCTTGTACCACGCTGATGAGGGCCAACAGCCCTAAACGTGTCCGTGGTTAGCTTTTCTTGATTAATCAACGAATGGGTATTTGGCCAATTCTGGAATAATTAAAAATCAACGAGAATAGTTGATATTTATTCCGATAGATGTCGCCAACCATCAGCAACTTTTAGTTGCACGATAAGGAGATGCGTCTTTCTTTTTTCATAAATTTCCTTAGTTAGCTTTCTGACTTAGAAACCCTCCTTCAACAGGCTTTAATGATATTTCATCTTTTATATACAAACATATGGATTATTTGCATATTGGAATTTGACTATGTACATTTCATATATCTATACATAATCGTATTTACATATTCGCTTTAAAATGAGAATAAAATTGATGGTGCAATAAGATTAATAGATCTAAAAAACTCATGGAAAAAACTTAAGAAAGTTAAAAGTCTTTGATGTCCGGTCGTCTTTTTTTTTAAGAAGAAGACAGCAAAAATTTGTTCACACTTGGTTATTTCGTATATCTTCAATAAAGGTCACTGTAATATCTTTCACAGTTATTGTCTGAATCCCGATATACATGCTAAAAGGTAAAACTTTCTTAAGTTTTGTACCTGAGTGAATTATGTTCACACTTGGTTATCTCGTGTTGGTCTTCAATAAAGGTCACTGTAATATCTTTCAGAGTTATTGTTTGAATCCCGATAAACATGCTAAAAGGTACAACTTTCTTAAGTTTTGTACCTGAGTGTATTATGTTCACACTTGGTTATCTTGTGTGTCTTCAATAAAGGTCACTGTAATATCTTTCAGAGTTATTGTCTGAATCCCGATATACATGCTAAGAGGCACAACTTCCTTAAGTTTTGTCCATGAGTGTATTATGTTCACACTTGGTTATCTCGTGTGTCTTCAATAAAGGTCACTGTAATATCTTTCAGAGTTATTGTCTGAATCCCGATATACATGCTAAAAGGTACAACTTTCTTAAGTTTTGTACCTGAGTGTATTATGTTCCCACTTGGTTATTTCGTATATCTTCAATAAAGGTCACTGTAATATCTTACAGAGTTATTGTCTGATTTCCGATATACATGATAAAAGGTACAACTTTCTTAAGTTTTGTCCATGAATATAATGAATATAACATAAAGGTTACGGGAGGGTAGTATTCAAGTACCAAAAGAGGTACCTCTCCCTTTAAAAACACATTAAAGCAATACATTTTGTTTCATCACCCCAATATTGAACATTATGGTGGTAATGAAGAATGCTACAAACCACCAGTACTGGGGTGATGAAAAAACGAACATTGTTTTAATGCATTTTTTAATTGAGAATTGCCTCTTTTGGTATAGATACACTCATAGACAAAACTTGAAGAATTTGTAGTCTTCGATTTCGCCTGTCGTCTGTTTTTTGAAGGATATATAGACAATTTTGTTCACATTTGGTTATCTCGTATGTCTTCAATAAAGGTCACTGTATATCAAATATCTTTAATAGTTATTGTCTGAATACCGATATACATGCTAAGAGGTACAACTTCCATAAGTTTTGTCCATTAGTGTATTATGTTCACGCTTGGTTATCTCGTATGTCTTCAATAAAGATCACTGTGTATCAAATAACTTTGAGTTATTGTCTGAATCCCGATATACATGATAAAAGGTAAAACTTCCTTAATTTTTGTCCATGAAGGTATAAAGAATATAGATTATGAAAATTCGAATTTATTAAAGACGCGTATGATTATTTTTCTTTTTTTTTTTTCTAAATCAAACGCATCTATAATAGTTTCGAATTTTCATAACAGATGGCGCGCTAATGCATTATAATATAGATTATAAAGAGATAGAGGACAAAATAAGGGGACACATTTAACAAGCAAAAGACAATGACCAAGCGAACACAACCCTCGATCGTCTGCAATTATTGGAAGGGAGGTTGAGGGGCCGCTAAGGGGGGGTGGTGGTCACGTGGTATAGTCCCAGGGATCAAGCCGAGAAAGGGAGGATCAAATCTAGGCCAACTGGTGTCGCCATATTGGATTTAATGAAACAATCTTTCCCTAGAATGAACTTAACATCTTACTTTGGGAAATGCATTCACACATGTCATAAATGAAAACATTTTCAAACAAAAACCTTTTTTTAAGTATATTTGTTTTATTTTATGAATATATTTTTTAATAGACGTCAATTTTTATTTCGCGCTCTCGTTTTTTTTTTATCAAGATATCTATTTTATTCTGACAAGGTCGTTTTATAAAGAGGAATATGTAAATATGTAAGAATATGTATTGGCTAAACCGCTGGGAGGGTATACCACTGATGAGTCAGGAAGCCCTTCCAATGCTTTTATATATTTTTAATAATAAAATCTAACCTTTTAAAAAATATTCCTCTAATTATTTCACATATATAGAATCTTTAAATGAAAACGCATATATTGGATCAAAAAATCATTTATTTTACCAATATTTCAATTGGCTGAACGCCAACCTTTATCAAGGTGTTATAACACATTAATATGTGTTCTTGCAAGTCGTAAAGCATCATAACCAAAACTGGTTGATATCGTTTTGAAAATAGAGAAATCCATAAAATTATGGATATATAATACTTTAATAAAGGTTGACGTTCAGCATACTGAAATATTGGTAAAATAAATGATACAGTTAAACCTGTCTATAGCGCCCCCTATAAATAGCGCCTCCCTCTCTATAGCGCCCGATTTTAAATACTTAGTACGATGCGATTTACATTAAAAGTGACCTGTCTATAGCACCCCCTCTCTATAGCACCCTATTTTGGTGAGTCCCAAGAGGGGGGCGCTATAGACAGGTTTAACTGTATTTTAATCCAATATATGTCCTTTTATTTAAATATTTATTTATGGATTGCTCTATTTTCAACATATCCCTATATATAGTCACGACCGTCTTTCCTCATCGGCCTCTGTCACGGATGCGCGCGCACAGGGAGGTCACGTGCTCGCTGGCAGCCAATAAAAATTAAAAAAAAAACCTCCCTCGAGCCGGATTTGAACCAGCGACCTAAGGATCACCGTTGTAACATCTACAGTCGGGTAAAACACGGGCGTTGCCCGGGTCATTCGGCTAGTATATATATACAATATATGATTATATATACTGAAAAGATAAATAGAGGTTTAGCAAAAAAAC
This sequence comes from Cordylochernes scorpioides, assembly GCA_030710605.1. Classification (NCBI taxonomy): domain Eukaryota; kingdom Metazoa; phylum Arthropoda; class Arachnida; order Pseudoscorpiones; family Chernetidae; genus Cordylochernes; species Cordylochernes scorpioides. The sequence goes on along the minus strand of CP092872.1, from coordinate 87,251,119 downwards.
ATTATAGTTTAGAAGGGTGGTAATAAAATCTAAGTGGTATATATATGGAACAATGTTGTTGGAATTTTCAAACCTTAATCCGGAATTAAAGACGTTTTTACAACCTACGTGAGAGATTAGGAAGGATTCCGAGTAAGAAGGATTTGATGATAATATATCCCAGGACACACATTGTGTAGATATAACGGATTTGGTGAAAATTTCTTGGAACTTGCTAAATCTTATATGTCTCCTATATTTGTGGTAATAGCATTGTCATAGTTAACATACTGAATGGTAGTATACGTGTTCAAAAGAATTCTTTCTTTATATAAGTGCATTAAAATATATTTTTTATTATTGATGGATAAAAGTAATGCATGTTGGGATCCCCCCGGCTAACGGCTTCTGTACAGATTGTGAAAATATTACGTTTTGAATATTACGCGTCAATTTGTTTATCGAACCATTGAAAGGTTCAACAAGGCTGGCACTATTAAGGACCTTGAAAGATTTTGTCGACCGCGCGTGCAATGAACGCAAGCAGCTATAAAAGCCATTCGCGAAAGATTTCGTCGAAATCCACGCCGCAAACAAAAGAACTTCGCAAAGCAGATGAATTTAGCTTCAAGAACCCTTTCCAGGATAATCAACGAAGACCTTGGACTCAGAGCTTTCAAACGACGCACAGGTCATTTGATAACCCCTGCTCTTAGAGATATTAGAAGAGTTAGATCAAAAATGTTGTTGGCGCGGCATGATGTCGGTGGCACGATAGAATCCTTTTCACAGACGAGAAAATTTTCACTGTCGAGAAAAAGATTAATCGTCAGAATGATAGGATATATGCTTGTAGCTCTCTAGAAGCTTCTTTGAAAGTCAGAAGACTTGAAAAAAGTCACCATCCTTCTTCTGTCATGGCTTGGTGGGGAGTTAGCTACCAAGGTGTAACAGATCTCCACTTCTGTGCCAAAGGGGTAAAAACTATCAAGAAGATACTTTGGAACAAATAGTAAAGCCTCTGAATAAAGAAAAATGCTTAATGGAGAACATTGGATATTTCAACAAGATTCAGCTCCTGCTCACAAAGCTAAGTCAACTCAACAATGGTTGAAGACGAATGTTCGGAGTTCATAAAGGCCAATGAATGGCCCTCTGGAAGCCCTGATTTAAACCCCCTTGATTACAGTTTGTGAGAATATTTAGAGGAGAAGGTGTGCTCTAAAAGATATCATAATTTGGGTCAATTGAAATCAGCATTTGTGAGAGCAATGAAAGAAATACCCTTAGAAAAGCTGCGTGCCGCCATAGATCAGTGACCCGGACGTTTGAGATCCTGTGTCAAAAATAAGGGAGGACATTTTGAATGATTGTATATATTTAAAATCTATGTCCTATTGGCTAATAAAATATGTATTTATAATCCATTACTTTTTGTTCTTAATCATTTAATTTATAAAATTGTTTGTGTAACAGAATTTATGGCTAGACTGTGTATAAAAAAATCAATTCGACTTCGTTTTCGATTGAGGCAGATTCATATTTAATAAAGAAGCAATTGATATAATGAGGATATTTGATATTGCCACGTGGAAAATTAGGGAAGACCAACTTCGGGATGAGAAAACAATCTATTTCAGGCAAGAACAAACTATGAGTGATAAACAAAAGATAAGAAAAAGAGGGAAGTGTACAGAGTATAGCAAAATATAAACATAAAAAAATAATACTCTGCTAATAAAATAATAAATACTATGTTACATAGCTCCTTCCCTATGGGAACTGTGACCCACAGCTAGCAATTATTGTAGTTACTGACATGGATTTGACGTACTTCTGCCAAGGATTCCATCGAAGTCTTGGAACTTTGTCCCTAGTACCTTTGTGTCTTTTTTCTTGCGGCGTGAAGAGCGGCTTTGTCGTCGTATTGTCGTCTTGGAGGGAAGTTTTGGCTTTAACACGGCGGTGGAATCCTGGAGCCAGTCTCCGAAAATGTACATCACAGCACCCATGGCCTCTAGGTCTTTTCGGCGATCCTCAGTTTGTCTTCCCTAACTTACCCAGCATCTCCACCAAAATACCACATGGAAAATTAGGTAAGACTAACTTCGGGATGAGACAACAATTTATTTCAGGCAAGAACAAATTTGAGTGATAAACAAAAGATAAGCAAAAGAGGGAAGTGTACAGAGCATAGCAAAATATAAACATAAAAAAATAATACTTTGTTAATAAAATAATAAATACTTTGTTACAATATTAATAAATACGTCATATACAACCTATGGTGTTGATTTTAATAGACAATATGATGCAGAAAAAGAGCTCAACTTAATTTTAGCGAATCAAATATAACTCTGTACACATTCTCTCTGGCATGCTTATTGTCATTTTATGTAAATAATTATACATTGTTTGTAACGTTTAAATAAAACCTCATATAATATCTACAAACAAAAAAAATATATGTCCAGGGTAGCTTAGTGGACATGGCATCTGCCCGGTAAGCGGAAAACTGTGGGTTCGATTCCCATCCCCTGGACACTTTTACGAGGGTTGTCCGTTAAATAAGTTCCACAGAGGTTTTTCATGCATAAAAACAGGTTTATTTGCCCTGAACTATGCATTTTAGAAAATATTAGACTTTTTTCATTTTTCTACATATTCCCCGTTTCGTTTGACGCATTTTTGCATTCGGGACACCCACTTATGTAACCCAGAGTCAAAGAACTCTGCCGCCTGGCCGCGTAGAAAGCTTAAAACCGCTTCTTCCAACTCGTCATCGTCCTGGAATTGGGTTCCACCCAGGTTTTTCTTTAATTCGGGGAAGAGATGAAAATCACTAGGAGCTACGTCCGGGCTGTAAGGTGGGTGTGTGTGACAACAATTCCCATCCAAATTCTTCGATGAGGGCAGTGATTTGATGGGCGGTGTGCGGCCGAGCGTTTTATTTTTATTTTTCCGTTCATCATTACTCTTCACAATTCATCCTATCATACTTCATCCCTAAGGATAGAAATAGTCGTTATTTTTTCTTTAAAATAAATTGCAATTTTACGTTCAAAAGAAACATTTGCGGTAAAACTTGTTAAACATCGATTTACAATCATAAGCTGCATTATATTGTATTATAAAAGCTTTTTTTATTTGCTGTGGTTCTACTAGACTGATTATTTAAGAACTATTTGACCAAATGGCTCAACTAGCTATACTACTAGCTTACTCAAACCTAACCCTACTCAACTAGACTTCAACTGGCCTTACTAGCTGAAACAGCTTTTGTTTAGTTAGATTATTCTGATCTTATAAATTCTCTTGCAGGATTTTATAAATTTGTAGCCTCTACTGATGATGGCCATAGTTCTAAACCATGATATACTGTGAAAATAGTACAAATGTGATATTGTACTGGGATAAGGTTCATAAATTAAGAAAAAAGGCATCTCCTTATCGTGCAACTTAAAGTTGCTGATGTCTTGTGCCTATATCGGAATACATATCAACAATTCGTTGATTTTCAATTATGAATTATTATTATTATTATGGAATAATTGAAAATCAACGAATAATTGATATTTATTTGAATAGATGGTGCAAGCCATCAGCAACTTTTCGATGCCCGATAAGGAGATGCCTTTTTTCTTTTCATACAGGTTGTTAGCTTTTGTCTGAATATAACGAAACTAGTTTTGTGGCTTTTTCTTGATTTGAATTTGCATGTTCTGCGCAATAACTATGATATAAATACTTTGATTCGACGCTTTTAATAAACGTCTTTTTTTTTTTCAAAATTATCCAGATATCAGATAGGTTCAAAGATTGCTGATAGAAGAACGGCTATAGGATATTGTATTATGTTGGGAATATTTGCTAAAAAATCTTTAGACTAACAACGCTAGTCATAAACAAAGAGTAGTTTTGTCTAAGTCAGAAGTCGCTAACCTTTTGAGTCAGAAGAGTAAAATAATTATCATTTACAAAATTTCTAAGTTTTTAAAGAGCCACAGCATTTTTTCTTGCCAACAATAAATAATACTCGCATAAATAATATTTACGTATGGAACTATGTAAAGCTTCACATTCAAAGAGCCGCATGTGACTCACGAGCCGCTTTTTGCCAACCCCTGGTCTAGGTTAAATAGAAGGTCTCTATATAGAATTTTAAAAGCCGAAAATCTTTTAAGATCGTTACTGGATGAATGGCATAATTTAGTACCAATTTGAAATAGGAACTACCAACCAAGATGTGCCTTAATCCATGTCAATGGTCGCAAGAAAATTATCTGTTCTCCACGTTAGGAGAGATCTCATCTGAAACTAAGTCGGACTGTATGTACTTCAGATTCTTTGAATCAACAGCATATGTGCATTTACTCATAATGAAGTTGCCTACATACTTCTGTCTAATAATAAGACACTGTAATTTTAAAAATGAAGGAATAAAACTCTACCTCTCTTGTCAAAATATACGCTGAAACTAAGCTGTATCTACACTGATATGCTCAATAATCTAGAAGATTAGGGTTATTGATGAGGCCGCAACACCAAATATCGTATTTTTAGAGTGTCCACCTAGAGACCAAGGTTTCGGACTAATGACCCTCGTCAATATAGAGCGAGCTTTGAATTTCACGATCTTCACAAGAGATTCAAGAATTCGTCAAAATTTGACAGAGATGTTTAGATGGTAAAAAGTGGCTTGGGCTAATTCTAATGATCAAAATAGATGTGGATATTTTTCCGAAAGGATATTGATCTATAAAAGTCACCGCTTCCTTCAACATAGATGCTAAAAATACGCGGCATTTATTGACTGTCACTGCAAACCTGTTGTGACTTTGTTTACAACTCGAGTCTTCAAATTAGCAGAGATGGTCAATAAATGGCACTTAAGATGTTCGTATATTTTGGCGGGAGAAGCGACCTTTTTTATATAGTGACATATATATATATTCCCTGCTAAATATTGCCTCTCTCTCTCCATCAATAAATATTTATATAATATTCACATATAACACTATAAACGCATAGCTGCATTGAAACAAAATATTTTCAAAAATAAATTGCAATATTAATTTCTTCATATTCAAAATTGAACGATATTCTACCATTACAATAGAAAACGAAACTAATTTATACATTCACATCTTATAACCTAAGCAAAGTAATGATAGAGATGAACAAATAGCTATGCAATTATATAGATGGATATGCAAATATATAAATTTAAACCTATCACAACATTATAAAATCAAAACGAAACTAATTCATACATTATATTCATGCATATAAATTTAAACCTATACACCATTATAAAATGAAAACGAAACTATTTTTTTTCATACATTATATTCATACATAAATAAATTCACCGGCAATGCGTTTCTTTTTTTAAATCTCTACAGACCTTACTGCAATGATATGATGTAATGAATGAGAGGGCTTGGCTCATCAGTAGTGAACCCTCTCAGCGGTTTCGCCAAATTAATCTCTAGACCGCTCTACTATTGTATTGGACTGGTTTTGTTATATACCCTGCATTTTCTACAGACCTATAAGCTTATGTCCATAGTTCAAAAAACACCATTTAGCTGCCTTCCATAGAAAATGCAGGGTATATAACAAAACCAGTCCAATACAATAGTAGAGCGGTCTAGAGATTAATTTGGCGAAACCGCTGAGAGGGTTCACTACTGATGAGCCAAGCCCTCTCATTCATTACATCATATCATTGCAGTAAGGTCTGTAGAGATTTAAAAAAAGAAACGCATTGCCGGTGAATTTATTTGTGTAAAATTTTGACGATAGAGGGCAATAAAATTTAATATTCATACATATATATAAACCTATGATGCCATTATAAAATGAAAACCAAACTAATTCATACATATATATATATATATATATATATATATATATATATATATATAAGCCTATCATACCATTATAAAATGAAAACGAAACTAATTCATAACATTATATTCCATTCACAACAACCTTGGAAACACACCAAGAGATACAAAATGATAGATGGATAGAGAAATAGAAAAAAGAAGTAAAATTGTATCATCAGCCAAAGTTTAACAGGCATTAGTATGCAGGGAGAAGCTCACAATTTGATATGCCCTCTATTTATCGCTAACACAGAAAAAAAGCTGGCAGTCCTAACGCCGCAAAGCGGTTTCCAATTGACTAGAAGCCATTAAGGACCTTGAGATAATCTCTCGAAGGAGATTGGCCAGGGAGAGAATAACAAGCATAATGGCTTCCGAGACGGCCGAAATACTTTCCCGCCAAATCTATCCTTCTCTTTCCCGCCATTTTTATTTTTCATTATAACTACTTTTACCAATGAGGTTTTAATTAGTCCCTAAATATCTTCATTTTTATTAGTTTTAATTTGTATGATGTTTTTATTTTGAGTTTAAAATGTTTCTTTAATATTTTAAAGAGAACATTAAATACTTTTGGGTATCACTTTGACAGACGTAATTTCGCGCCATTTCTAACTTTCCCGCCTTTTTTATTATTAAAATGAATTTCAATGAGTATTTAATTATTCGAACCTCTATATTTTAGGATTTATTTTGAAAATATTTTTCCATTGAAAGAATGTTAGTACTTTTAGCTACTTTGAAGGTCGCAATTTGGCGCCATTTCAGACTTTCGTGTTTTTTACTAAATTAAAGATACTTAACAACACAACTCTATTCAACTACATCTTCAATGTTTTAAATTTCTTTTTTAATTTTAATTTGTTTTTAATTATATTTTATAATCATTTATTTTATGAGTATTAAATATCATGTTGTCTCCGATAAATAATGGCCGTTTTTGGAAATACATTTTTGAAATGAAAATATTCACATATATAATTTGGCAATACATGCAAATTATATATTGTTCTAAAGCTTACAGCACGCGCATTCACGTGCATTTATTCTTTCGAAGATATCAAGAATAATAAAAATTTAGAATTTAAAATAAATAAGTGTTAACAAAATAGACTTTGAAAAAATAGTACAAATGTGATATTGTACTGGGATAAGGTGCATAATTATGAAAAAAGGCATTTCCTTATCGTTCCACTGAAAGTTGCTGATGGCTTGCGCCATCTATCGGAATAAATATCAACTATTTGGCCAATTCTGGAATAATTAAAATTCAACGAGAATAGTTGATATTTATTCCGATAAATGGCGCAAGCCATCAGCAACTTTCAGTTGCACGATAAGGAGAGGCCTTTTTTCACAAAAATAGACTTTGTTTTTTTAAAAAAAACAGGCGACCAGCGATATTAAAATATTAAACTTGACCAAGTTTTTTACACAGGTGTATATTAAAAATTCATTACAATATTTGTGGACAGTCATGAAAGCAAGTTAAACAAAAGGTTTTTAAAAAAAGATTATGAAGGCTTGGCTCATATCAGTAGTGAACCTCCATAGTGATATCAATTTGTCTTCTAAATTTATTTTTTCATTTCACTAATTGTAGAATTCCGTTCTTTATTTTTAAAAGAAAGAGGGCTGTAAAGTACTCATGTAGAGTGAAAATGTGTATTGGTCTATAAAAGGGGGAAAAAAAGGGTCACCTCTCCTGTCAAAATAGACTCAAAAACTATGCGCCATCTGATAACCGTTTTTGTCACTGACCCTAGTCCGCTAGTTTGAAGAGACAGTTTATTGTGTATTGACAACAGAGTATTGTTGTTATTGACTTGTTGTGTAGTTATTTATCATCATCATACATATATATATATAAGTCAGACCAAATAAAGAACTATCATCTTGTGTCACCTACTTGCCTCTCCTAAATCCTATATCTCATCCTCTTCGCCAATGTTATATCCCCGATGACATGTAGGATCTAGGAGAGGCAAGCAGGTGACACAATATGATAGTTCTTTATTGTCGCATAGTTTTAGCGTCTATTTTAATGGTAGAGGTCACCTTTCTTTTCATGGTGTCACTGGAGACCCGCTGGTGATTCTCCACCAAACTCTGCAGCGGTGGTAGAGGCGCCATGTACATTGTACATAGTGTTATGTATATATACAAGGTGTGTCCCATAAGTTCCCGGACTGGGTCCATAAAAAAAAAAAAGGTAAGATATATTTTTTTTTAATTATTAAAACTTTTAAAGTAATCCCCCCTTGCTTCAACGCACCAGCGCCATCGTTTCCCCAAATTGTCGAAACAGTTTTTATAGAGCTCTTTTGGAATGCTCTTCAATGCCAACAGCGATTTTTCTATTATGTCATCCCTGGTGTCAAAATGTCTTCCTTTTAGAACTGCTTTAAGTTTGGGGAACAGGAAAAAGTCATTTGGTGCGATGTCTGGGGAATAGGGTGGTTGAGGTAGGATTTCTGTCCCGTTTTTAGCCAAAAAACTCGTCACCAAGTGCGCTGTGTGAGGGCGGGCATTGTTATGGTGTAGGATCAGTCACCATTAGGCCATTTTTCTGGCATTTTTTTTCGAATCGCTTCCCTTAGATGGCGAAGAATGTCCAAATACATTTCCTTAATAACCGTTTGGCCTGCAGGAAGATACTCGTGATGAACAATGCCCTTGTTATCCAAAAAAGCGACCAGCAACACCTTGTTTCTGGATTTCAATATCCTGGATTTTTTTGGTCTAGGCTCACCCTGACCTCTCCACTCGGCATATTGACGCTTGGTTTCAGGGTCATAGTCATAGACCCATGTCTCGTCGCCTGTGATTATCTTGTCTTTCCATTCCGGATCCGTTCTTGTCATTTCCAACATGTTCTCACAGGTTGCAAGCCGACACAGTTTTTGCTCATTAGTGAGGAATCTTGGAATGAATTTTGCAGGAGTCTTTTTGAGCTTCAAATCTTTGGTTACGATCCTTCCAATCGTTGTTTTAGAGATGCCTGTGTCTTGCTCTAGCTCCAGCAAAGTGGTTCGAGGATTTTCTTTTATCAAATCGGTGATTTTTTGCACATTTTGGGCGTTCTTGCCGAGGATCATCTTCAATAGAAATTCTGCCAGCTTTAAATCTAGAATGTCATTCAAAAACAGTTGTTCTTTTTGGGGGGTCATTGGGCAATGCTTTATTAGGCATTTTAAAAGTTTCGGTTGCTGATATTTGAAGTTTCACACAAATTTCTATGCAAATCCTCTGCTTCAATTTTTGTTCCATCGTAAAATCGCCGCAGCGCAAGGTGTAACCTTTAAATAAATTAGAATAACTTTGGCGCACGCGCACGTACCGCCTCGATATTGGTACCACCGTGTTGCCAGATATTTTTTCTATAATAAACTGTCAAATTTATTTACATTTTTCATTTTTTTTTTTTTTTTTATGGACCCAGTCCGGGAACTTATGGGACATACCTTGTATATACATCTTTCGTAATTTGCCTAATACCCATAATTTCTTTTCGCCAAAATAAGTATGTTAAACTGTAAATATGTTAAGCTCTCTCTTGTGTTAAAATGTAAATACAAATTCATTTATCTATAAATACACTGTACAAAATAAACGTGGGAGCCAGCTCGGGCGAATGCTACGGCACGCCGCGTGTACGCTGCTCACTTGGCTGGAACGAATTCTTTGAAGTTTACATGCATAATGGCTGCACCCTTCCATTCGATCACGACATATATATATAGATGGAAATTTTCCGGGAGGAAATTGATCCATAGAAGCACAGGGCGCCTCTCCCGTCAAAATAAACGTCAAAAGATTTGTCAATAAGCCATAGATTTGGCCCAGCCACCTTGCCAGCAAAACACCTCTTTGGTAGATTGTGAAGATTCCATTAGATCCCGTGTGGATCTCATGGAATAAAGTCCGTCCTATGTTGACGAGGGCCATTAGCCCGAAACCATGGTCTCTAGGTGGACGCTTCTCAGTTTGCCAAAGTTGGTGTTGTGGCTTTGTTACCGACCCGAGGCCGCTAGTTGGCGGACCCGGTCAATAGATGGCATCAGTTTTTGACGTTTATTTTGACGGGAGAGGCGCCCTGTGCTTCTATGGATATATATATATTATTTTAAGATAGTACAGACTGTGAACTTCTGAATGTATTGACAAGATGTCAATAAAAATATGTTAAATGTCAAAATTGTCTTTTCATGGATATGAAATACCCTCCCGGAAAAATTTCCATCAAAGTGCATTGTGTCTACAATTTATACTTTACTCGTACAATTCCTGAAATCTCTCATGGAAAAAAACACAAGACGAGTTGTAAGAGAATACTTATAAATTGAAGAGGTTACTATAAAGGTACTAAATCTATAAAATTCTTTAAGTAGCTCCATTAGCGAGAATTAATCTCTATTTAAAATCCCACTTGCAACAACTGATTAAGCATTTATAAGACTTGACATGGGACAATCCCACACCACTCAGGAAAGCACAAAGGCATGTATGAGGAATTGGATTTTTGGCTGGAAGTCCCTAATTGGCCTTCATCCATTTTAAAAACCAGATGGTGAGAGACAATGGTACGCTAACAATTGTAATTCCAATTTCCAATAGACAACCCCTTCGCTTGAGTTAGCCGAAACAAATAAAGTTTGCATCCAAATAAATTAATTTTGAACGTTACTTGATGGTCTAACAAGAAGCTTGAGCTTCTTCAATCGCTTGTTCCCATTAGCAGGATGGAGGGGGGGTTTGCTAATTGCTAGACAAGAGCTCTTCGCGTCGTTTCTTTGTTTGCTCCCTCCGTCAAGTCTCCAATTAACATTGGCCTCAGAAGTGCCTACAATTGGCTCTTGCTTTTGTTATTTGTCCAGAATTCTCTTTTACTTATTTAGCTTCCCCCTCTCCCTCTCTCTTCCATTATGCATACCAAACTAGCGGCAAACAAGCTAAGCTCATTACATCAAATGGCGAAAAAGAAACAAAAAAAAAAGAAGAGGAAGTCTTGGTTTTCCCTGATTGTTGTAATAATTCAATTAGACATTTCTGTCTCCCTCCCTTCCCCCTAAAACTTGACACCGTCCGTGAGGTTCTTGTTGATTCTTTTCTACTTAAGAAAATTCAAAGTGTCGTCTCAGGGTAATATTGTATTGAATAAATAGTTAATTTGAAATTATATATCCCCATTAAAACGTGTTTTAATGTATTATATTGTGTGATAATTTATATCAAGCATTTTATAAGATGCTAAGTTTAATTTGAATTGTTAAAATTACAATTATATTCTTACAATGAGTATCTTTTTTATTTAAAAAACGCTAGCTTTCAAGCGTTATTCGCTCTTCAACGGGCTTACAATAATATCGACTTGATCCCATCAGAAATATTTACAAAAAACAAACGCTTGAAAGCTAGCGTTTTTTAAATAAAAAAGATACTCATTGTGAGAATATATTTGTAATTTTAATACTTTTTTCGCAATTTTATCATGAATAGAAATTTGAATTGTGTCTGTTTCTTCATAAAAATGCTTTTTAAATGGTCAATCTAATATTTTAGGGTATCCTGTATCATTGCTAATCATTCATCTTAGCCTTTGTAAGGATCCTTATATAAAATTTAGGCTTGTGGCTGCTGTTATGTATCACCCCCATTATCTAAATTATTCATAGCAAGACCTATTCATACTACAAGGTAGTCCCAAAAGTTCATAAAGATATTATGATTTATAGATGGAAAAATTTCCGGGAGGAAATTGATCCATAGAAGCATAGAGCGCTTCTCCCGTCAAAATAAACGTCAAAAACTGACGCCATCTATTGACCGTCGCCGCAAACTAGCGGCCTCGGGTCGGTGACAAAGCCACAACACCAGCTTTGGCAAACTGAGAAGCGTCCACCTAGAGACCATGGTTTCGGGCTAATGGCCCTCGTCAGTCTAGGGCGGACTTTATTCCATGATATCCACACGGGATCTAATGGAAACTTCACAATCTACCAAAGAGGTGTTTTGCTCACAAGGTGGCTGGGCCAAATCTATGGCTAGAATATAGATGGAAAAATTGCCGGGAGGAAATTGATCCATAGAAGCCTAGGGCGCTTCTCCCGTCAAAATAAACGTCACCGTCTTTGTCACCGACCCGAGGCCGCTAGTTTGCGGCGACGGTCAATAGATGGCGTCAGTTTTTGACGTTTATTTTGACGGGAGGAGCGCGCTATGCTTCTATTATGTTTTATATTTTGCAACTGTTTACGAACTTTTGGAACAACCTTGTAATTTAGAAACTTAGCCCACCTTCTGATTGGCTACCTTTGATATAGAACATCAGAGATTAAATCATTCTTTTATAAAATTTCTGTTATAATTTTACCAAGGGTACCAATATTACCAAGGTTGTCCCAAAGGTTCGTAAACACTTGCAAAATATAAACCATTATCTTAATATGTTTATCAAATTTTGGGAGAACCTTGTATACTTACAAACAGCCTTCTAAGTTGAAGACTAAAATCTTTATTAAATTCTTCTTTCAAATATTAATTCTTTTTCTCATTCTTTGATAGGTTCGACTACACCTTTCTGCGGTCCCCTCTTGGACCCTTGGAATATTTGATCAAAATCCATTTCCAAGGTGACTAACGTGGTAGTGGCACCCATTTTTCAAAGAAGAACAAAAACCAACTCTTTAAAAGAAGCGAAAACTCTTTTTAAAATCGCTTTCAATAAAGAGATATATTTCAAAATATTACTTTTGAGACAATCACCTAACAATAGAAACAATTCTAAAAGAAATATTAAATGAAAAATAATAATCTATTTTAATATAATTATTCCTCATTAAGGATTAAACGATTTAAAACAGAGTTACATTAAGGCTTAAATAAGTTTATTTCAGACTGAAATGGTCTGTGAAAATCCTTTATCGTTAGTTATCCTTATTATTGCGTATTGAAAACATTCTTTATCAACTAATCCACACACTTTGTAAAAAATAAAATGTTTACAACAATAATTACCTACACAATTAAACAAATACTTGAATTTACAATAGAGAGGGGACAATAATCCCATTTTTAAAAATTTCTCGTTAAGCCTAATTTCTAAGCCTAAAAAAAATCGTTAGGGTTAAGCGCATCTAGGAATCAAGCGCGATTTTTCATTTACTTTCATTTTTTTCAGGTTTTCCTTTCCTCTTTAGTTATGAATAAAGTTTTTTTATATATAAAATAATATAGTTTTTTTTTAATAGAGAGGGAAGTATGGCGGCTGTGAAAGTGAGGAGTGGGGGGGTTGGCAATTAACCGATAATTAAATTAGCAATTTGAAGACAGTTGATATTTTCTTAATATCGCTAGACCACTCTATTCTCTCTTATCGTTAATTAGCCAAAACTTTAATGCGAGGAGCTTGTCAACGAGGCCGTTGAAGCTACCTCAACTTATAGCCAAAAAGAAAGGTTCGCCCAAGTGTTTTCTGTATTTTTTCTATATTAAAATTTTGTTACTTGACGTTTTTTTTCCCTCTCCTTCTCTACTTCCCTTAGCTAAGATTGTTTTTGTCTTCTGCATTAATTAAAGGTTTCTTAATTAAAAGGTTTTTATCGAAAAATTTTGAGGCTTTTCTTCAGCTAAAATTTTGAGGGCTTTTTTAAAAAAATATAAAATTCTTTTTTTTTGTTAGTAATTTATCTTGATGGCGTAATCAGAAAGTAATTTTAAAGAAATGAGGTATTTTAATCTTATGATATTTTAATGATTTCATGTTGAATATTTGTGTTATTAATTTGGGAATAGATTTTATTGAAAGTGTATTATAATTATTAACTTTTTATGTGTATTATTTAAGGTTTTTGACTTATTAAGCGTATTTTATTGTGAATTTGTAGAAGGAATGTTTATTCTATCTGTGATTAAGTCAAAGATGACGATCAAAAGATGTTTTATAATTTATTTTGATGAGAGAGGCGACCTTAATTTTTCTAGATAACTTCTTCTTCTTTCTTATCTCCACTCAATCATATTAGGGTATCAAGCTTGTTTGACAACCATCATGACTGTGTGAAGTAGAATGCATCTGCCTTTGTCATTAAGACTGGGAGCACTATTTATAGATAAATAATAATTACCATTGCCATTCTGATTATTATAAACATTTTTCAATATGATTTGTTTGTGTTTATATATATATATAGTAAAAGAATTATAATATATAAATAAAAAAGTCGATGGAGGAGTGGGTGACACCCTCGATTCCCGACAGTCACGAACCGGGATTGAATCCCACGTTAACATTTTGTTTAATATGTTAATAACCTTCACATATTTTTTATTGTTGCAAATATCATAAAACGGTACTGAGCGGTACTTAATAAAATTATTTTGTAACAATATATATATGTTATATAAAAAATGTTTTCAATATTTTATAGATACCAATACTCTACAAAATCGACCGCCAGAGGTCACGCTTCCACTATAAAAACTCATTGTTGTTGTTTCCCGATGGCCGGCTCAAATCTTTTGTACATTATGTAAATAAGTATTCCATTATTTTTATTCTTACGCCTTAAGTCAAGCAGTACTTTTATCAAATTGTTTTTTTTTAATGTATATTCCTTAGCTCAATTAAAGGAATTACTGATCAAAACTATATATTTTTTATTATTTCAAGATTTTCAACCACGACTGCATTGCCATAGCATAATCCACAAGATAATCAAAATTCAGCATAAAATCTTATATTTTTTATAACATATATAGATAAATATATTTATCTATATATGTGTGGTTTTCAAACATTATAAAAGCGTTAAGTCAATAATTTAAATGCCAAATTATATGTGAGGAAAGAGAGAGAAAAAAAAAACATATTTGAAAACCCTAATACAAGTTTCATTTTTAAAAATAAATCTACGAAAAAATATTTTGTCAATGTAGCATGTCCGAAAAAAAGGCGGAGGAAAAATAAACTCATTAAGAATCGTACAAGTGAAAGTTTCTGATGGCTTGCACCATCTTTCGGAAAAAAAAAAGATAATTAATCCACGAAATATAGTAAAATACCTTTACTTGGTAAATCAAAGAACTTAAACCATGATTTTACTGTTTTTTTTTTTTCATATAAAAATTTTATTCAATCAAAATTTTTTAACATATATATTGCACTCAACTTATTATATATATAATATAAAATGGGAAACATGAAATAGTGATGATTAAAACGGCATAATAGTTATGAGGAGGATTGCGCATGCTCAGAAAACAGGGGTGCCGAGTGTAAAGTCAGAAAGTAACTTGAGCCACCTGGTGGCCAATTACGTGCGAGCTGACCACTCAATTAGCCCTCGAGATGAGAACGTAGAATTACTGCCTGTCCATCTGGATGCTTTGTTTTTACTTTGTTTCTTTTAACTCTTCCTTTTCGTAGTTTAAATTTCATTTTAAATATTTGTTGTGGTATTCATTTGTTTGCCGCATGTATATTTGTTGTAGATATTTTTGATTGATTTGGCTTGATATTCAACTTTGTCCTGTTTTATGTCTATCTGTTGATTCGATGTTTGTATAGTGCCGATTTTTGTCTTTTTGGCCTATTGTCCATCTGTTGATAGTGGACCAATTGTTGATCGTTGATAATTTCTGCCCATTTTTTCATCTCTTTATCGCTGTACATTTGTTGGCCCATTGTTCATTTTTTAGCCCTTTGAACACCTCTTGATCGCTGTTTTTTTGTTGGCTCATTGTTCAAGTCCTTATTGTTGCCCATTTGTTTGGCACATTGTCCATCTCTCGACCGCTGTTCATTTGTTGGCACATTTTCCATCTCTTGATTTTACGTTGGACATTTTTTGGCCCATTACCCATCTCTTTAGCGCTGTTTATTTTTTGGCCTGTTGTCGACCTCTTGATTGTTGCCCATTTTTTGGCCCGTTGTCGATCTCTTGATTTTTGCCAATTTGTTACACCATTGTCGATCTCATGATTGTTGCCCATTTGTTAGACCATTGTCGATCTCTTGATTGCTTCCCATTTATTGGAACATTGTCGATCTCTTGATTGTTGCCCATTTGTTAGACCATTGTCGATCTCTTGATTGCTTCCCATTTATTGGAACATTGTCGATCTCTTGATTGTTGCCCATTTGTTAGAACATTGTCGATCTCTTGATTGCTTCCCATTTATTGGACCATTGTCGATCTCTTGATTGTTGCCCATTTGTTGGACCATTGTCGATCTCTTGATTAATGCCCATTTGTTGGGACATTGTCGATCTCTTGATTGTTGCCCATTTATTGGACCATTGTCGATCTCTTGATTGTTGCCCATTTGTTAGAACATTGTCGATTTCTTGATTGCTACCCATTTATTGGACCATTGTCGATCTCTTGATTGTTGCCCATTTGTTAGAACATTGTCGATCTCTTGATTGCTTCCCATTTATTGGACCATTGTCGATCTCTTGATTGTTGCCCATTTGTTGGACTCATGTCGGTCTTTTGTTTGTTGCCCATTTTTGGACCATTGTCGATCTCTTGATGTTGCCAATTTGTTACACCATTGTCGATCTCATGATTGTTGCCCATTTGTTAGACCATTGTCGATCTCTTGATTGCTTCCCATTTATTGGAACATTGTCGATCTCTTGATTGTTGCCCATTTGTTAGACCATTGTCGATCTCTTGATTGCTTCCCATTTATTGGAACATTGTCGATCTCTTGATTATTGCCCATTTGTTGGCCCATTGTCGATCTCTTGATTGTTTACCATTTGTTGGCCAATCATTTTTATCGCTATCCATTTATTGGGCCATTCTTGGTCGTCTTCTATTTGTTGGTTCATTTTCCATCTCTTGAACTTTGTCCATTTATTGGTCCATTCTTGGTCGTCTTCTATTTGTTGGTTCATTTTCCATCTCTTGAACTTTGTCCATTTGTTGGCCCGTGTATTTTCCGTGCATTCGATCATCACCATTTATTGGTCCCTTGAGTATCTGATGAACTGTTGGCCGTTTAAAAGCAATATCAATTGAAATATATTTTTGAAATGGAATGGACACTGGCATTCTTCTAAAAGAAGAAAGGCAAGCTTCCCATTATAAAATTCCAAATATATATAAACTCTACTCCACTGAAATAAAATACCAACTTCAGAGATACTGGGAAAGGAATTTATTCAAGTAGTAAAAATATTGAAAACATCAATTTTATTTATTTTTTAAACTTTAAAACAGCATTTGAGTTGCAACGATTTCTAATCAGATTTTTGAGCATATGAATATTATAATAAAATCAAAAAGCTATTGTATAATTATCTGGAAGTCAAACATCTAGTTCTCCTGATGAAGGATATATTAGTCCGAAAGATTGAGAAATAAAAATAGTGAAGAAACCTGACCCTCATAAAAGCCAGACGATAAAAGCCAGACCTTCTGATCTCTGGGTCTTGATCGCTTGATCTTGATCCCTGTAATGATCCCTTAAATATTTTTGAAGCCTGCGGCGCTTTAGTTGTGCTTGGTGCTGCCTTGGTTCCCTCAAAATCGGCGCGCACTCGCCCTCCTCTCCCCCGGGGTGCCCACGGCTCTGCCGGCGCCTCTCCAGCCCTCTCCTTGGCCCTCCACTGCGGCGGGCGCTTGGAGACACCTAATCATGAGTGATGCCTTAAAATGCTTATCCGAAGCATGTAGAAGGCAAAACAATTGTATGAAACCTGACCCTGGATTGCTGGTTGATTTTATTAAATTGTAAAGTCAGGGATGTGAATATGTATTACTAAGGTTGTCCTAAAAGTTCGTAAACATAGTATGATTTATATTTTGTAAGTATTTACGAACCTTTGAGACAACCTTAGTAATATTGGTAACCTTGGTTAAATTATAACAGAATTCTTATAGAAGAATGATTTAATCTCTGATGTTTTATATCAAGGGTGGTCAATCAGCAGGTGGGCAAAGTGTCAGAATTACAAGGTTGTCCCAAAAGTTTGTAAACACTTACAAAATATAAATTATAATATGTTTACGAAATTTTGGGACAACCTTAGTAATATAAATAATCTAATCAAAAGTGTGTTGCAACCTAGAATTTATATAATTTGAGATATACTAATATTTCAATATTAAAATTAATAAAAACAAAAATTGGTATATCCTGATTGATCTCACACACATGAGCTTTATTGATTATATCCTTTAAAGAATCGAATTATATAAGAATAATCATATATATTTCTCTCTCTTCATATTTATAATACCATTTCTATAAATATTGCATAATTGTTTATATAAGGCCCTTTAAATCTTCTATTAAATTCTTGCAGCATTTCACATAGTGCGTCTGCTTGAGAAATACCCCCCAAAAAGAAAGATACATTTGCTAAGAGGTCAATATCAATTAGAACGGCAACTAATTTAGAAAATTCAATTTCGTCTTCCCGAAATTAATTCTTTCAAATAGAGTCAGACTTCAAAATTCTCTTCGAGAGATGTTAAATTATGGGAATGTGCAGAGAAGTTTGAAGAATCCAATAACCCTGTGTAAATATAACGATAAATATTTAATAAACAGCAATTTGTCAATTAATATTAATCGTAGAGTGAGACTTTGGTGGAGAGAAGTTTGCCTCAAGCATGTAAACTTCAAATTACCAAGATGGTAGAGTTTCCCCCTTTTCACACACTTTCTGTAAAAATTAAAAGATTGATTAATAAAGCATCTAGCTAAGTATTACATATTTATAAATCGGTAGTAGAGAGTGGCGGTGGGGTATTAATAAGTGGAAATTAATTTATTTTTGTGAGAGAGAAACTTTATTACCATTTCTAAATATGCTAATGATTTGTGGAAGGGGAAAGAGGTGTCATAATTATGAAATTAGCAAACTGTTTCTAATTAATGTGAAACTATCGATGGAAGATTTTGTTATTTGAGTTTAGAGTGAGAGAAAATCTGTTGTAAGATTTGAGGAGAGAAAGTTAGAGGAGAATTAAAGTTTATTGAATTCTCTCCTAGATAGTTGAATGTAGCCGATGTCATGGACAATTTCTACTGCCGACTATATGATCTAAACATGCGTTGATAATAAACCACTTGGAGATATGGAATTTTTAAAAAAATAATTCTATTATACCACTGGTCACAAAAAGAATTGCATCACCTATAAACACTTTTGTAAAATATCAGAAAATTTGCATATTTAATAAGATCATTAAGGTATGTAAATGCGATAAATTTTCTGAAATATATATATGTAGTAATGTAGATTTGTTTATGCTGTTGGATGAATGCAGTGTGGCATGTTAGTTGCAGTCGCGGTGGCCACAATGATTAGAGTGGGTTCAGGCGTGGAATTGGGATTACACAAAAGGACGAGACATGTTGGATGTCACCACAGAGATGGCGAGAGAGTAAGTGAAGCCGACACCGGTCAGGGGAGATCTGTAGAAAGGGGTCTGTCAATCGTGTCTCAAAGCGGACTAATCTGTTTGAGTAAGAAAGGGGCACACCTGGGAACCCGACTTGTTTTTCGGACCTTTTTCTTACTACAGGCGCCGACTGTCTCTCACTCGAAATTTTATTTGTTACCTTGGCAATTACACTATAAATATATAACACATGGGGATATAGGTATATATTGGAATATATTACAACATATATACATATATAAAAGAAAAAGACGCCTCTCTCGTCAAAATAGACGTCAAAACTAGACGCCATCAATTGACCGTCGCCGCAAACTACCAGCCTCGGATCGGTGACAAAGTTCTTGACGTTTAATTTGATGGGAGAGGCGTCCTGTGCTTTTATTGATAAATTTCCCTCTCGGGAAAATTCCATCTATATACATATATATAGAATATAAGTGCATAAAAATATCCTTGTTTATTCATGATAGATTATTTAAATAGCCCTCTAGAGGGGCTTGATAAATTAAGAGAAAGGCATGTCCCCTGATCGCTTAGCTAAAATTTGCTCTATCAGGAAATGCCTTTCTCTCAAAATAGTTTATTCATTAAATTTTATATATCAATTTTCTTTATTCGGATTTCACACAAGATAATCCGGTTCCATGCAGATGGTTGTCAGAGGATCGTCAATGAAGTGTTGATGAGATTTGACCATGTGCTGCACCATAGGCCCTTGTTCTTGCTGGAATATAATTCCTGGACCATTCCAGAACTGCATGAAGACTACACTGTACAGCATTCATATTGCCCATGATCTTCATTATGATAGAATTACTCATGTTCATCAGTAGTGAACCCTTTCAATATTTTTCTCATTGCAGTAAGAACATTAGGAAAATCGTTCATTAAAAAAAAAGAAACAAATGCTCATAAAGAATTTATAATGTTGAATACAGTTTGATATTATATATAAAAAATGCATATCCTGACCAATATATGAACATATATAAGATGGCAGAACGCCGTCTAGTGAAACAAAAATCAACTAAACGTTTAATTAGGTTTGTTCAATAATATTTGAGCAATCCATTTCTTGTTAAATTAATTAAAGTTAAATACGTATGCGTATTTTTAGTTTAATATCAATATATAATCTTTTATATATATTTTTATTACATTTTCATAGTTAGATATATGATCTACAAGTACTGAAATCCCTTCAATAAAGCACGATAAAAATTCAAGAATCAAGGGACGAGTTTCTTTTATACGATGATTTATTACAAAACGCTCAAGCTTTCGGGCTGGCCGGCCCTTCTACAGGAGAAATGTGAAAACATATGGAACATTGAACACTATATAGGGATGAGACTATTTACATATTTAAAAACTATAGGGACTTTGCATATCTATGAAATGTTGAGAGGAATAATTAGCATACCAGGAAATTATGGAAAGGAGAAATTAACATGCATGATAATAGCTATTGAATGTAGTAGAGTTAGGAATATTTTCTAATGTCTATAAGGGAGGAGGGGGGATACGCACAGATGGAGGATACAAGGCTATGGGAACAGGGGTTGGTAGGATTCAGGGAGGTCGATGTGTCTATTGATGGCATGGAAGCCCTGGGAAACGAAAGCTTCCAAGGTGAGGCGCTGCTGCTTGTTGTATATGCGGCTATAGTGCACAGATGGATTGGCCAGGTCGAAAGAGTGGTTGGAGGTCCGGATGTGTTGATATATAGCTGATTTCTCATCTTGTCTGGAGATGTTTTTGCTGTGCTCCTCGAGTCTTGTCCCTACGCTCCTGCCTGTCTCACCAACGTAGACAACGTCGCAGTCAGCGCAGGGGATGGAGTAGACACAGCCAGACAAGAGAGATGGGTTATATGGGCTATTGCTTTTTGTGTCTGGGTTCCTAATGAGGGAGCTGATGTTAGGAGAGTTGGAGTACAGGGTCCTGACTCCAAATTTGCTTAGGGCTCGGGCTATGGAAGAGCTAGTGGGGGAATATGGGAGGACACATATGGATTTATATACGGGGTTAGAAGCGGTGTGGTTGGGGTTGTGGAAGTGGCGTAATATGAAAGACTTCGGGTATTGGAATTTAATGAGATTGGCTATGACTCTATTGGTCTCCATGGTTTTGAAATCAGAGGTGGAACAGTGGGTGTGAACTCGTTTAGATAGGGTTTTGACGGTGTTGATTTTTTGACTTAGAGGGAAGAAGGAGTTGAAGTGAATATAATTGGGTCTAAACGAATTTTTGTAATGTACTGTGGAGTGGGGGGGGGGGGGGGGGGGGGGTATCTGGTTGGGGTCCGGATGATTAGGAAATCTAAGAATGGGAGGGCGTTGTAAGTTTCGGTTTCATGGGTGAAGGCAAGGTCAGGATGGTAACTAATAAGTTTTGAGAGGATATTTTCAACCTGGCTTTTTGTGCATATGCAGAACACATCATCTATGTATCTAGGCCAAAGGCGGATATCGGATGGAAAATCTGAGGTGATCTGCATATCTATAGACCCCATAACAATCTCTGCAGCAGCTGAGGATAGAGGGTTCCCCATTGGGGACCCTTTTATCTGTAGAAAAAACTGGGAGTTGAAAGAGCAGACTGAAGATTGTAAACAGAGATGGGTGAGTTCTATAATTTTGGAGGAGGTATGATAATCGACATGGGAATCAACTAGAAAGGACCTAAGGGAGTCTATAATTAAATCATGGGGAAGGCTAGGGTATAACGATACTACATCAAATGAAACCATGACGAGGTTCGGACAAGGAGGGGTACCATACACATCATCAATGAATGAACTGGTGGAGGTGATGGAGGTAAGGGAAGGAGAACCTTTCAGGAGGGACGAGAGGAAAGACGAAATGAACTTGAAGACCGGGGCCATGGGGGATAGGAAGTGGGCCACGATTGGTCTTAACGGAATTCCGGGCTTATGGAGCTTAGGCAGGCCATATATATAGGATTCGGTAGCGGTATCAGGGAGAAAGGACTTGTGTTCTTCTGGGGAAATGATCTGGTTTCTTTTCAGACGGTTGAGTTCTTTGCGGACGGAGGAGTATATGGAGGCTCTGTTTTGGGCAGAGATGGGTTTGAAAGTGGAGATATCGGAGAGAACAACCTGCAATTTTTCCTTATAATCTTTAGTTTTCATAATGACTGTTTGGGAGCCTTTATCCGATTGCATAATGGCTAAATGGTTTTTCTGCCGTAATTTTCGGATGATATCGAATTTAAGCCGGGAGGCACGGGGTTGGGCGAACGGTTGGCTCAGTATGTTGGAGACTGTGTGGCGTATTTTATGTTTATCTGAATTATTAAGGTTGCGGATGCCAGCTTTAACAGCACTCATGATTTTCAGGGGATCTGGCCTAGAGACAGGTCTAAATTTGAGGTCTTTACTTAGAAGGGTGGTTTTATGGGGAGTGAGATCCGTTGAGGAGAGGTTGACGAGATTGGAGGAATGGTCGGTGTCATGGATTTGTAGTCGAAATTTAACTGACCAGTAGCGGAGTTTTTTTATCGTGTCGGATTCTTATATTCTTCTGTAGGAGCTTTACTTCTGAGGTTATATTGGTTATGATGTGGGTCAACTGGTTTGGGGGGATTGTCTGGGAGATGATGCATGCGAGCTGTTTGAGGGTCTTGGAAAGAAAGCGTATGTTAGAGTGGCATCCCTGTATTCTAGCGTGGAGGAGACGTTTCTGTAGATCGGATATAGCTCTCTGTGAATATGAGTTGCCAACTGGGTCTTTTACTCTCAAGGACGGGGGAATGAAATCCAGGGCCACGCAACGTTTGTTGAAGTCGAGATGACATCTCCATGTGGCGAGCTTCAGGGACTTGCGGCGGAAGATAATAAAGTAGCGGGCGATGTTAATGGTCAGCGGGTTCATAACTTGGTATAGAACTACAAGTACTGGAATCCCTTCAATAAAGCACGATAAAGATTCAAGAATCAAGGGACGAGTTTCTTTTATACTTCCACAACCCCAACCACACCCCTTCCAACCCCGTATATAAATCCATATGTGTCCTCCCATATTCCCCCATTAGCTCCTCCATAGCCCGAGCCCTAAGCAAATTTGGAGTCAGGACCCTGTACTCCAACTCTCCTAACACCAGCTCCCTCATTAGGAACCCAGACACAAAAAGCAATAGCCCATATAACCCATCTCTCTTGTCTGGCTGTGTCTACTCCATCCCCTGCGCTGACTGCGACGTTGTCTACGTTGGTGAGACAGGCAGGAGCGTAGGGACAAGACTCGAGGAGCACAGCAAAAACATCTCCAGACAAGATGAGAAATCAGCTATATATCAACACATCCGGACCTCCAACCACTCTTTCGATCTGACCAATCCATCTGTGCACTATAGCCGCATATACAACAAGCAGCAGCGCCTCACCTTGGAAGCTTTCGTTTCCCAGGGCTTCCATGCCATCAATAGACACATCGACCTCCCTGAATCCTACCAACCCCTGTTCCCATAGCCTTGTATCCTCCATCTGTGCGTATCCCCCCTCCTCCCTCATAGACATTAGAAAATATTCCTAACTCTACTTCATTCAATAGCTATTATCATGCATGTTAATTTCTCCTTTCCATAATTTCCTGGTATGCTAATTATTCCTCTCAACATTTCATAGATATGCAAAGTCCCTATAGTTTTTAAATATGTAAATAGTCTCATCCCTATATAGTGTTCAATATTCCATATGTTTTCACATTTCTCCTGTAGAAGGGCCGGCCAGCCCGAAAGCTTGAGCGTTTTGTAATAAATCATCGTATAAAAGAAACTCGTCCCTTGATTCTTGAATTTTTATCGTGAGATATATGATCTATTCTGCAGCTCTTCGTACAATTTCACCTACAAGAGTCTTTTGAATGTTGGCATTCCAATTTTTCATAGATTAGACGATTCTGATTTCAAGGAAACTGCAATTTGTCATTTTTAATTCAAGTTGAAGACTTATTCAACGTTTTTATAATCAATTTTTGATTTCTTTTTGACGTTTAGGCGACCCACTAAGAAGTCACACAATATTGTCGACAATTTCCGTGTTAAAGGGCAGGTTGGCCCAAAAGCGTGAGAAATAAAAGAAATGAGAAAAGAAACTCTTGATTCCTTATTGAATAAATCAATATGTAAAAGCGGGGAAGAATCTTTATTGTCGACAATATACTCATGGATAAAACATAAGGAAGAGGAAAGTATTTTATATTGCCAGTCGTCTGTTTTTTTTTTTAAAGAGACAGAGGCAATTTTTATCACACTTGGTTATCTTGTGTGTCTCCGATAAAGGTCACTGTAATATCGTTCAGAGTTATTGTCTGAAACTCGATATACATGCTAAAAGGTACAACTTCCTTAAGTGTTGTCCATGAGAGTGTATTATGTTCACACTTGGTTATCTTGTGTGTCTCCAATAAAGGTCACTGTAATATCTTTCAGAGTTATTGTCTGAATCCCGATAAACATGCTAAAAGGTACAACTTCCTTAAGTTTTGTCCATGAGTGTATTATGTTCACACTTGGTTATCTTGTATGTCTTCAACAAAGGTTACTGTAATATCTTTCAGAGTTATTGTCTGAATCCCGATATACATGCTAAAAGGTACAACTTCTTCAAGTTTTGTCCATGAGTGTATTATGTTCACACTTGGTTATCTTGTGTGTCTCCAATAAAGGTCACTGTAATATCTTTCAGAGTTATTGTCTGAATCCCGATATACATGCTAAAAGGTACAACTTCCTTAAGTTTTTTCCATGAGTGTATTATGTTCACACTTGGTTATCTCGTGTGTTTCCAATAAAGATCACTGTAATATCTTTCAGAGTTATTGTCTGATTCCCGATATACATGCTAAAAGGTACAAATTTCTTAAGTTTTGTCCATGAGTGTATTATGTTCACACTTGGTTATCTCGTGTGTCTTCAATAAAGGTCACTGTAATATCTTTCAGAGTTATTGTCTGAATCCCGATATACATGCTAAAAGGTACAACTTCCTTAAGTTTTGTCCATGAGTGTATTATGTTCACACTTGGTTATCTCGTGTGTCTTCAATAAAGGTCACTGTAATATCTTTCAGAGTTATTGTCTGAATCCCGATATACATGCTAAAAGGTACAACTTCCTTAAGTTTTGTCCATGAGTGTATTATGTTCACACTTGGTTATCTCGTGTGTCTTTAATAAAGGTCACTGTAATATCTTTCAGAGTTATTGTCTGAATCCCGATATACATGCTGAAAGGTACAACTTCCTTAAGTTTTGTCAATGAGTGTATTATGTTCACACTTGGTTATCTCGTGTGTCTTCAATAAAGGTCACTGTAATATATTTCAGAGTTATTGTCTGAATCCCCATATACATGCTATAAGGTACAACTTCCTTAAGTTTTGTCCATGAGTGTATTTCACCAATAAACTTTCCACCTTTTAAAAAGAGCGACAGTAATTCGTTGAAAAATCGAAAAGACAGTGAAATTTTTTAAAACGTTTAAAATGATCAATTAATAAAGCACAATTAAGATTATAGATACAAGAAAATAAGACCTAATCCAAATTTACACACACTATCAAATTGATTAGGTCTCAATGTCTTGATATATCTTTAATTATATGAGCAATAATTACCCAGAAATTATTTGAAAAAGTAAAAATTAATATCAGGTAAAAAGTTTCTTTTTATTTCTTTAATTATAAATAACCAAATTTCAAAATCACTAACCATGGTATTCTCTATAATTTTTTTATTTGTTATATATTTCCCACATATATTATATCAATTCATATATAAAAATATGTAAAAAAAAAATTGAAAAAAGTCAGGTGTTGATAGTAAAAACAAATGAAGTATATCCTGAACACTAACATGAGCAATTTTTAGATAACAGAGCGCCATCTAGTGGAACAGAAATCAGCTAAACGTTGATTTAACCTGTTCCCTGATATTTGACCAACCATTTCTGTTCCACTAGATGACGCTCTGCCATCGAAAAAACCCTTATGTTGACAAAAGTCATTACTTTTGTGGGTTAACACACAAAAAAAGGAATATGCTAGAGCCTAAATTAAATGTACCTTAATACACAGAAAAGCGTACACTCAAGAGTACAACACTAACAACAAAAAGGAGATAAAAACAACTCACGATTTGTTAAATAAAATAAAACAGTACTTAGCTTTATTGTAGCGATGGCAGGGATCGGACTCGGGTGACACAGGGATGCCAAGAGAACAGCCAGACAGGGAAAAACCACGTAGAAAAACACTCTATGTGTCTCCACACCAATTCTCCACGCTCTGGGCCCCCTCGCATTCCCTTAGTCCCCTCTTATATACAGACATGGCCACATTCGTCCAATGAGAAGGCGTGAGAGATTGGTTCACTAACAAACGAAAACAACATTCTTCCCTCTAAAACCTGATCAGAAAAAAAAAAAAACTTAAAATGTTTGTCAATATAATTTGACAATGTTAGTGGTCAGGATATTCATAACTTGTTTTTAATATGAATACATTTTTAAAATAGTAGTCGTGTTTTTTTCAGCGGGAAAAATGCTGTGTATTGTATATATAAATGTATTCTATAATATAAAAGTTAATGACTTATTATAGAAATTTCTCAATATTATTCATTATCTTCGCTATATGAATATATTATATATGACTTAATTATAAAATATCAAAATATACATACTTATAAATAATCCCATCCCATCCCTGGACACTTTTATTTTTCCCGTTCATCATTACTCTTCATAATTCACCATTCCATACCTCATCCAAAAAGGTTAGAAATAGTCAATATTTCACCTTGATATTAATTTTGATTTTTCATTGAAAAGAAACTCATGCGGTGTAACTTCAAGTTGTCGTTTTTATAATCACAGGCCGCAGTGAATTATAAATAAATATATGTAAACACATCTCTAAAAGAAAAAAAAAAGTTATCTAAAAAATCTGGAAGTATTTGTCGAGGGAAGTAGAAGATAAAGGAATTAAATCCAGAAGGATAAAAAAGAAGAGGAGAGACAAATCTTTGATAAATAAAGGTAAGAGACTGGATCTCAGGTAAATGTAACAATTTCAAAGTAAAATGCTTTCAATTATTGGCCGAAACGGGAACAAAAAAAAAAATAAAGAAATTTAATGGAAAAGGCGAAGTAGCCTTCTCTATCTATCAATAAAAAAACAAAATAAAATATATTTCCAACAATAAAAAAATATATAAAAAAACGGAAGAGAGAAAAGAAAATAAAAAAGTGAGGAAGAAAAAAAAGGAACAGTGGGTTTGCTGAACTTTGACGCTTTGTTTCTTGAAGCTTGGGGAGTCGAGGAGAGAATTTGTTCACAGAGTAATATTGGGTGGAAATCTGTAGCAAATCTAGCTTTAAATCGGCAACCCTGGAAATCTATTTGACTCCCTGATTCCGATCCAAACATTCGAGGAGCTTACCGGGTTTCACGGAAATTGACACAGTAAGAAAAGGTCTTCTAATGTCCCCTCACTCTATGATATTTCTGACACAAGTTTAGATCAATAAAAATCCTTTTATTGTTTGTGATTCCACATTTTTTCCGACTTCCTTCCTTAAATCTTCTTTAGCTTTGTGTAAAGAATAACAATTTCTCATAGAATAAATTTATTTACATATTTATTTATTATAACTTTTATATTATGTAAATTCATATATATAGATTAAAATATTATTTTGTTATATATTAAAAAAAAAAAAATAGTACAAATGTAACATTGTACTGGGATAAGGTGCATAAATTAAGAAAAAGGCATCTCCTTATCGTGCAACTGAAAGTTGCTGATGGCTTGTGCCATCTATCGGAATAAATATCAACTATTCTCGTTGATTTTTAATTATTCCAGAATTGGCCAAATACCCATTCTTGATTAATCAAAAAAAGCTAACCACGGACGCTTTTCGGGCTGTTGGCTCTCATCAGCGTGGTGCAAGCTGTACCTCAACGACCAAAAAAAAAAAAATTGGTCATTAAGGCTTACTGAAAAATCATGAAACGGGTAGTTAAGGCCAGAATTGCACCACGCTGATGAGGGCCAACAGCCCGAAACGCGTCCGTGGTTAGCTTTTCTTTATTAATCAAGAGGGGTATTTGGCCAATTCTGGAATAATTAAAAATTAACGAGAATAGTTGATATTTATTCCGATAGATGGAGCAAGCCATCAGCAACTTTCAGTTGCACGATAAGGAGATGCCTTTTTCTTAATATATTTTTGAATTATAGTAAAAGATAAAACATGTATGATCTCATCTAATTGTTGTATATATTTCAGGAACTTATGGTTTATTAAAAAGCTCAATATATGTATAATATTGTACAATTTCAATTATGTTACTCTTTTGAAAATCTCTATCAAAAAAGTAGTGTATAATCTATATATATAAAATTGAATGTCTGTGTGTGTGTGTGTGACAATTGACAATTAAAAATTATTTATTGTCTTCTAGACAATGTTACACAATTTCAAAACAAAGAGAGAAGAAATATATTACACATAAAGATGAGAGAAGATATATACATATATTTTACAAGATGGGGGATGAAGGAAGGAGACCTCGTCGCTGGAGGGTCCTGGACCAGGCGATGAGCGGGTCCTCCACCGCTTCTCCGAGCCCAACCTGGACAAAGTAGCGATAGATTCGCAACTTTGCCGACGCCAGGATGGAAAGGGCGTCGTCCTCAAGGCCGGACCCGCCGAAGATCCAAGCCTGCAGGTCAGGGGGCAGCCCTATGATGTTGAAGGCCTCTCTAATGAGGGGCCTGATGGAGGGACAGCACCAGTAACGGTGGCTGAGGGAGCGGTCGATGGACCCGCAGGCAGGACAGGAGGGGCCGACCGAGGCAGGATGGGCCGGATGGGGCAGGGCGTGGAAGGCCAACTTGAGGGCCGCGTCGGCCTCGTGGCCCGAGTAGGCGCAGCGCCGCAGTGAGGCCCAGTCGATCCTGGATGGTGGATTGATGGTGGGCGTCCATCTCGCCAGGAATCTGGAGATGGGCGTGGCGGCGAGGCGCGGGCGATCCAGGGCCCGTCGGGCCGAGCGGGTTGTGAGGCCGTTGAGGAACGGCGTAGCCGTCCCTCGCAGCACCACGGCCGCAGCTAGGGAACTGGAAGAAGGCGTGGACTCCGCCCCGAAGCCCACGGCGTTCTCGGAGGTCAGCCTCCGACAGAAGGCGCCCAGGGTCGCGGTGTCAGCCAGGGCGGAGCGTGCAGGGCGGGCGATGTGACGGTCCTCGGCTAGAAAGTCCCGGACTCGGACTCCGAGCCAGCGCGCGGGGGCCAGGAGGTCGGGAGGGCGAAGGAACCGACAGCCGCCGATGATTGGGAGGTCCAGCAGCTGAGATGTGGGGACCGCCCGGTGATTGAGGCTCAGGATCTTGGAGGCCTCCTCCCACAGCTTCAGCAACCGGAGACGGCGGGGCTGGAGACGCGTGCCGTCTGGTGGAGGGCGGATCCAGGCCTCGCTGCTGCTGGCGACCAGCCAGTCGAAGCCGTTCCTGCCTCCGCGGAGCGCGACCTGCACACCCTTGAGGCAGGCGAGCTGGAGTTGGGTTGCCAGGTCGAGGAGGCCGAGGCCTCCGATGGCAACGGGCCTCGCCATGAAGGCGGCGGGAAGCCACGCCGTGTGCTCGGGCCCCCAGACGAACCTCGCCAGTCTGGCCTGCAGTTTGGCGATGGTCGGGGGTGATGGCAGGTACCCGTGCAGGTGATGCTGGATGGTGGAGCCCACTAGCGAGTTCGCCGCTCTAGCTCGTCCGACGAGGGATAGGCCGCGGGTGAAGGGCGTCCATCTGCGGCAGGCGGACTCCAGGGGGGCGAGAAGATGCTGCTCCTGATGGGCTACGGAGCTTCTGGGGGCGATGTCGAGCCCGAGGACCCTGATGGAGGTGGTCGACCAGGAGGCGCCGAGAGGGGAGTCACCGCGGTTGCGCCAGGCTCCGCACCAAAGGCCTGCGCTCTTCCCGAGGTTGACGGCGATACCGGAGGCCCGCTTGAAGTCCTCGAGGACGGTCGCCACCCGCTCGAATTCTTCGTCGCGATGGAAAAGGAGGACGATGTCGTCGGCATAGGCGATGACGTTGCCCACGCCGAGGGTCAACTCCAGGCGACGTAGCAGCGGCCCCGTAGCGATGCTAAAGAGGGCGGCACTTACGGCGCAGCCCTGCCTTAGGCCGTTGAGGAGGGGGAAGGCGGTGGTGTGAAAGCCTCCAGCCCGGATCGTTGCGTCCGCCCCGGCGTACAAGATGCTAATCCAGCCCATGAAGGCCGGCGGGAGGCGGAGGGACGTCATCAGGGACTCCAGGAAGCCGCGGTCCAGGGAATCGAAGGCGGACTCCAAGTCGATGCCCATGACGGCCAGCGGCGAGCCCATGGCGGTTGCCTCCTCAACAGCATCCGTCACCTTGGCGATGTTCCAAGATGGGGACCTCCCAGGGACGGCGTACGTCTGGCAGTCTGGTACCAGGGCTCGTAGGTGGGGCTTGAGGCGCCGGTGGAGAATGGCGGCCATGACCCTGTAGTCGGCCGAGGGCAGCGCGACAGGCCTGTAGCCATCAAGGCCGCGACCTCCGCGGGCCTTGGGCACGAGGCAGATGGAGCTGCGCCGCGTCGACGGAGGCAGGGCACCGCGGAGCCGTGAAGCCGCGAAAACCCGGGCCAGAGCTTCCGCGAAGAAGTCCTCGTTGAAGGCAACGAGGAGTTCGCACGGCAGGCCGTCCCAGCCGGGGGCCTTTCCGCGAGGGAGATGCTCGATAGCGTTGGCGATCTCGCTGGGGCTGATGTCTGGCCGGTGGAGCGGGTCCTCCTCACTCAGCTCGCGGGTGGTGGTGGCCGCGCTGCTGGCGATGAAGGCAGCTCCCGCAGCTGGATCGCTGGTGGGACGGGCGAAGCGGGGCTGGAAGGTCGCGAACGCCCTCCGCCGAAGCTCGGGGCCCTCGATGATGTTATCCTGCTCGTCCCTGATGACGCTGACCGGGCGTCGGAGGCGGATGGCGTGTGCTAGGTCCGGCAGCGATGGGTAGTCGGCCCGGATGGAGGAGGCCTCGAGCTGCGCCGCGATGTAACGTCTCGTCCTGTAGACGTAGCTGTCGCTGGCAGCGTGGCGCGGGTCGTGCAGGGATCTGGCCTCCGCCAGCAGCCCCGCCTTGATGGTGGTCCACCTATCCCAAAAGGTCCCGTCGTCGTCATCGTGCACTGTGTCTTCCTCCAGTTCCCGGATGTAGCCAGCCAGATGTTCGAGAGCAAGTGTTAAGAACGGGGTAATTAAAAAAGCTCGAGGAGGAAAAGAAAAATTCTGAACGCTCCACAAACCCCCTTTTTAACAAAATAAAAACTTTAACCTAAAGTTTGATATTGTTTTGGGCTGCCTTGGGTGTTCAAGCAAGAAAAAAGGAAGACAACAAAAGGTTACACATATAAAGTTTTGTTTAATGTTAGCTATAAAATGAAGGATAAAAAAATATATGAAAACTTATTATTTTTGTATATTCCAAAATTTTTGCATGCAACTTAAATGTTTTTTAACAAAAGAAAATATATAATGATGATATTGACGAAAATAGAAAAAAAACTTAGTAAAAATAAGAAAAAGAAAAATACTACAAAATATGCTAGATTAACATAAAAAATATATCAATTTTTAGGAAATAAAAGCATGTGAGAGAGTGCTCACCAAAAAACAGTTCCTCTCAGTTGTTAGGTCGGCTTGCCCGAGCCCCCCTGCCTTGGAAGCACAATTTCGTCTGTCCTCGACGAACTTCCTGGAATCTTCAGATGAAGCACAATTCGTCGCTCTTGACGTACTCCAACCACTATGCGAATCTCTCAACGATTCGTCTCGGCTTCACCTTTCTTTGAGATGTCAGCCACTCAGTCCCTTCTCAGACCGCTTGTATGGTCGTTTATGGAAGATGGACGAAGATCCCGGAGCTCCTCTTGGGCAAGCCCCCGCGAGGATTTTTTCTTGTCTTGTCGGCACAACTGTGACACCAACTCTGGCGCCCGCGCCCTGACCTTTTTGACCCCTCCGCCCCTCCAATTGGTCGGTGGGTACTTTGGACGGTCCATCCGGCCGGTGGACGCTTACATTCTCTCGGCAAGGGGGGGCCGGTGTGTGAAAAGAGGAGAAGAAACAGCAAAAAATAGATTCCCCTTCGCTGAGGGGTCAGACACACAAAAAACCAAAAATATGAAAAAATAGTTGTAATATTTACATATATACCTACAATATTCCATGAGTCCTAACAGCAAGGCCCGAGCGGAGCATCGCGGCCAAGCGAGGCTGGGTGGGGGAGGAGACGGCGGTGGTGGGCGGGCCCACCTGGAGCAGCACGAGGCGGTGGTCCGAGAGGTGGTAGTGGCTGGTCGCGTAGATGGACACGCGATCCAGGACTCCAGCAGGGACGAGGATCCGGTCCAGGCGGTTGGATTCGACTTGGTCGCCGTGCATGGAGACTCTGGTGGGCAGGTGGGTGGCGTCGAACTGGGTGGCCACGTCGACCAGCGCGGCCAGGTCCAGAAGAGCGGCGAGGGCATCCGATGATGATGATGATGAGGGGCCCCGATCCCTGATGTTAAAGTCGCCGATGATCCAGCAGGCCCCCTCCTCCTCCTGTGCCGCTGTCGCCGCCAGGAGCTCTAGTTGTCGGTTTCTCTCCCGGGGTTCATGCGCCAGATGAACGGCGATGGCCGTCATCTCCTCGCCGTGGACATCTATTGTTGCCAAGGCGATGTGGCCCGGCCACAGGATACGCTGTTGCAGCACGGCTACGCCTGGTCCGAAGACGCAGGCGAGTCCGGATCCCGAGATGGCTACGGGATGGGCCAATATAACAGCGTTGTAGCCGAGGCAGAGGTCTTGGCCGCTGCCGAGATGAAATGCGTTTGTCTCCTGGACAAACGCGATGTCCACGTGATGTTGCCTGAGGAGATGACAAAGGGCAAGGCTCCTTCCCCGAGTGGCGAGCCCTCGCGCGTTGATGCTGGCGAGACGGTAGCTCATTGTTGCCGTCCCTTAAGCACCCCCTTGGTCTTCTGGAGGGTCTTGCGGATGGTGTGGTTGGAGTCTGGGATCGAGGCCTTGATGGTTTCGGCCACCTGTTCGAGGGCGGCGACCTGTGCTTTTGACAGCGAGGGCATTCGCTTCTCCATTTTTCTTTTAGAGGTGAGTAGCTGCTGTGCGTCCTCGCGGTCTATACCGGGCAGCCCGTCCCAGTCGATGGATAGGTTGGGGGACTGCTTGAGGTGCTCCTGCAGCTGGAAGAGTGCGGGTTTTCCCTTGGAAGTCGTGGAGGGAGTTGAGGTCCGCTCCTCCTCCGACATCTCGATGTCGAGCGGAAGGATCGCGGGCTCGAGGGGCCGCGGGGCAGCCATAGGAGCAGGGAGGGCAACAGGGGCGGGCTGGGCAAGATCTTTTGGTTCGGCAGGATGGGGCGCCGAGGGGATCGCCGGAGCCTCTGTTGATGTCTTCGCCGGTTGGACAGGGGACGCCGGTGTTGCGGGCGCCGGTGCCGGCTTCCTTGGCTGCCGAGGAGGAGGAGGAGGAGGGGGGGAGTCCTTGCGTCGGTGGGAGACGCTGCTTGCCTGGGGCTGCCGTTCCCTTGCCTGGCGAGCGCTGGGCAGTTGGCTCTGCGGTGGCCTTGCTTACCGCATTTGGAACACTTGATTCCAAAAGAGAGGAAGGCCGATAGGGTGTCCCTCTTGGACTGGATGGTCAGTCGGGTGGGCAGCGTCTCCAGCCTTACGCCCTCGTGAAGCAGGATGAACGCCTCCCGGCGGCCGTCGCTGAAGGCGTACTCCCCCATTTTGATCATGATGGGGGCGATGGAGGTGATGTCTCCATATTTACGCAGGGCCTGCACGATGGTGGCGTCCTCTACAAAGCCGGGGAGATTGGCCACGATTATCCTCTCGGCCCTTTTGCGGAAGGGGAAGACCTTGAGGAGTGTTCCCTCGATGTTCAGGCCCTCCTCCACCAGACGGCTCGCAAGGTTCTTGCTCGCGAGGCCCACGATGTAGTGGCCGTTCATTCTATTGAATTGTGTGATGTTTTTGGGCCCTCCGACCAGGTTGCCAATTGCCTTGAGGTAGGAGTAGTCCGGGATGTCAGGGCACAGCTCCACGAAGATGTAGTTCTCGTGGTTGGTGGTGGCCTGCCTCGCCCTGGCGTCGGCGATGTTGGCGCGTGTCGCCTTGATCTCCTGAGGCGGCCCTGTTGGCCGCTTCCGCTGCTGGGGGCTACGCTGCTCTCCAGGCTTGTTGGGCTGCCTTGCAGCGTGCTCAGGTGATGTTGAGCCGAGGCGCCTCTTCTTGCCCTTCACGACTGTGTAGCCGTCGTTGGCGTCCACCTCCGCCATCTCGCTGTCGGCCCAGTTGAGCGAGGTCGAGCTGGCTGTTGTAGCGCTGGTCGTAGCAGCAGTCGTCGGCACCGTGAGGTCACCACTCGCGGCGGCCGGATTAGCATGCGTCTTGCCTGCCGGCAGATTTGCATGCTTTGCTTTTTCTTGAAAATCTTCAGAAATTATGGTCTGGAGATCGATTTTTGGTGATATTTCATCACCGGTTTGGAGGTTAAAGCTGGGCCTTTCAGGCACGTGTACAGCTTCTTCTGGGCTTCCCGCCAGTATCAAATTTGGCATGTTTTTCGCCATCAACACACACGCCAGAGGCGAAAACGGCGGAGCTCGCGAAAGCGTGGCCGCACGCCCGAGTGTGTGTGTGTGACAATTGACAATTGAAAAGCATTTATTGACCTTAGTCAACTTTTACAAGATTAAAAAGGACAGATATACAGATAAAATATAAGTAAGTATAAGAGTTCAAGGCATGCGAGGATGCGTTTCTTAAAGATTTTAATATGGGCGAGCTTTCGGGTTATCAACCCTTCTACAGGACAACATATCTGAGTAAAAGTGCATCTTATATACATATCCATATTGAGAAAATTAGCATATATACAAGAAAACTATAAACATATTAACATAATTGGTGAAAAAGTAAAAATAAGAGAAAGCTGCGTGTTCTGAGTATGCTAAGAAGTAAAATCAAATAGTTGTACAAAAGGATACGGTTGAATTTAAGACTGCAATAGTAAAACGATCCAAAATAAAATAAAATAAAACGCTCTAGCAATGGTCACCTAAGGTACACTATGGCAATATTGCATTGTATATATCGGGGATGTCTATATGTCTGTTAATACTGTTATGTCTTAAAGAGAGCAACGCCTCGACGACCAACCTTCTGTATTTGTTCGTGATTCCTGAGTAATATGCCTGTGGTTGAGAAGTATCGAAAGAGTGTCCTGTCTGTCTAATGTGTTGTACTATAAGGGATCTAGGTTCACTATTTCTGATGTTTCTATGGTGTTCATCTATCCTATCTTTAATTCTACGGCCTGTTTCTCCTATATACAAACTATTGCAATCTGAGCATTTTAAGGAATATACGGAGTTTGTACTCTGCCCATAGTGTCAACATAGCCAGATACTTAAAAAACAAACACGGAATACGTACCTTCTATACCAACAATCCTAAATTAGAAACAATAGTTAGAAACCCTATCACCAGAAATAGTTTTCCCATTACCCTGCCATACTTTACAAACTCCGTATATTCCTTAAAATGCTCAGATTGCAATAGTTTGTATATAGGAGAAACAGGCCGTAGAATTAAAGATAGGATAGATGAACACCATAGAAACATCAGAAATAGTGAACCTAGATCCCTTATAGTACAACACATTAGACAGACAGGACACTCTTTCGATACTTCTCAACCACAGGCATATTACTCAGGAATCACGAACAAATACAGAAGGTTGGTCGTCGAGGCGTTGCTCTCTTTAAGACATAACAGTATTAACAGACATATAGACATCCCCGATATATACAATGCAATATTGCCATAGTGTACCTTAGGTGACCATTGCTAGAGCGTTTTATTTTATTTTATTTTGGATCGTTTTACTATTGCAGTCTTAAATTCAACCGTATCCTTTTGTACAACTATTTGATTTTACTTCTTAGCATACTCAGAACACGCAGCTTTCTCTTATTTTTACTTTTTCACCAATTATGTTAATATGTTTATAGTTTTCTTGTATATATGCTAATTTTCTCAATATGGATATGTATATAAGATGCACTTTTACTCAGATATGTTGTCCTGTAGAAGGGTTGATAACCCGAAAGCTCGCCCATATTAAAATCTTTAAGAAACGCATCCTCGCATGCCTTGAACTCTTATACTTACATTATTCAGAGGATTTCATCTCTTTTTACAGATAAAATATATACAATTCAGCCAGGGAGTCTTCCCCAGCGGGCGAGAGTCCTGTGCCAGGCGATGACGGGGTCCTCGGCGCTGCCAAGAAGGCCAACCTGGATGAAGTGCCGGTAGACTCGAGACTTGGCCGACGAGAGGATGGAGATGTCGTCTTGCTCGAGGCCGGTCCCGAATATCCACGCCTGGAGGTCAGGGGGTCTGCCTATGATGTTGAAGGCTTCTAGGATGAGGGGTCTGATGGTTCTGCACCCCCAGTATCGGTGGCCCAGGGAGCCATCGCTGGAGCCGCAGGCAAGGCATGAGGGACCGGCAGATGCTGGGTGGTCTGGATGAGGCAAGGCATGAAGGGCCAGCCGCAGGGCGACGTCGGCGTTGTGCCCCGAGAGGGCGCCGCGTCGGAGGGAGGTCCAATCCACCCTGGGAGGCACGTCAACGGTGGGCGTCCATCTTGCTAGGAGCCGGTGGATGGGAAGGGCCGCAAGGCGCGGGCGATCCAGGGCGCGACGGGCCGAACGGGTGGTGATGCGGGCGAGAGGCTTTGTCGTTCCGCGCAGGACAACGGCCTCGGCCAGGCTGGGAACCCGGTAGCTCGCCTGGATGTTCTCCGCCACGATCCTCCGGCAGAAGGCGGCGAGGGCAGCAGCGTCGGCGAGGGCGGAGCGCGTTGGGTGGGGTGTTACGATGGTATGGTGGTCGTCGTCCCCCAGGTCCCGGACTCGTGCGCCGACCCAGCGCGAGGGAGCCAGGAGATTCGGTGGGCGGAGGAACCGGAAGCCGCCGATGATAGGGAGGTCCAGCAGCTGGGTCGTGGGTGCCGCCCGATGGTCGAGGGACAGGACGCCGGAGGTCTCCTCCCATAGTTTCAGCAGCCGGAGGCGCCGGGGCTGGAGTGTGGTGCCGTCCGGTGGAGGTCTGAGCCAGGCCTCGCTAGTCACCAGCCAGGAGAAGCCGTTTCTCCCCCCTCGAAGCGCGACCTGGACACCTTTTAGACAGGCGAGATGGAGTTGGGTGCCTATGTCTATTAGGCCGAGGCCCCCGGTGACAACGGGCCTCGCTAAGATGCCGGAGGCGAGCCACGCCGTGTGGTCGGGCCCCCCAGATGAAACGGGCCACGCGGGCCTGCAGCTTGGAGATGATGGAGGCCTCCGGCAGGTAGGCGTGGAGGTGGTGCTGGATGGTGGAGAGGACCAGAGAGTTGGCTGCTCTGGCTCGCCCGACAAGGGAGAGGCCTCGGGTGAAGGGCGTCGTTCTTCTGCAGGCGGACTCCAGGAGGGCCAGAAGATGTTGCACCCGCTGGACTACGGAGCTCCTGGTTGCTATTCTGGTCCCCAGGACCTGGATCGAGGAGTTCGACCAGGAGGCACCGCGGAGGGGGGAGTCGCCGCGATCGCGCCAGGCGCCGCACCAGAGGCCCGCGCTCTTCCCGAGGTTGACGGCGATACCAGAGGCCCGCTTGAAGTCCCCGAGGACGGTCGCCACCCGCTCGAATTCTTCGTCGCGATGGAACAGGAGGACGATGTCGTCGGCGTAGGCGATGACGTTGCCCACGCCGAGGATCGTCTCCAGGCGACGCAGGAGAGGTCCCGTCGCGCTAAGAGCGCCGCGCTCAGAGCGCAGCCCTGTCTCACGCCGTTGAGTAGTTTGAAGGCGACGGTCTGGAAGCCCCCGACCCTTATTGTGGCGTCCGCCCCGGCGTAGAGTAGAAGGATCCATCCCACGAAGGCCGGTGGGAGGCGCAGGTGGGACACCAGGAGGGATGTTAGATACCCGCGGTCCAGGGAGTCGAAGGCGGACTGCAGATCCACGGAGACCGCGGCCAGCGGCGTGCCTCGGGCAGTAGCCTCCTCGACGGCGTCTGTGACCCGCGCGATGTTCCAGGAGGGGGAACCTTCCGGGGACGGCGTACGTCTGGCACTCCGGCACCAGAGTTGGGAGGTGGGGCCTGAGGCGGCCCAGCAGGATCGATCCGATTACCCTGTAGTCGGCCGAAGGCAGGGAGATCGGTCTGTAGCCGTCCAGACCGCGATCGCCGCCGCGGGCCTTGGGGACCAGGCAGATCTCGCTCCGGCGCATCGATGGAGGCAGGGCACCGCGGAGCTGAGACTCGGCGAGCACACGTCGCAGGGCGACCGCGAAGAATTCCTCGAAGGTGCTGAGGACCTCGCAGGGCAGACCGTCCCAGCCGGGGGCTCTTCCGCGAGGGAGGCGGCGGATGGCAGCGGCTACCTCAGCCTCGGAGACCTCAGCCCGGTGGAGTGGGTCCTCTTCTCCTAGTTCGATAGGAGTGGTGGTCGTAGCTCCGATGAAGGCCGCGTAGTCCTCCGGGTCGCAGCTCGGGCGGGCGAAGCGAGGCCGGAAGATGTCCAGGGCCTTTCGCCGCAAAACGGGGCCCTCGATGACCTCGCCATTCTCGTCCCTGATGGTGGTGACAGCTGGGCGGCGGTGGCGCGTGAGGCGCGCGAGGTCCGAGAGAGATGGGTAATCCGCGTTCGTCGACGAGGCCTCAAGCTGTACCCTGATGTAGCGTTGGGCTCTGCCGATGTAGCTGTCGTCGCGATCGTGGTGGCGAGGATCGTGGAGCGAGCGGGCCTCCGCGAGGATGCCGGCCTTGATTAGTGTCCAGCGGTCCCACAGTTGAGGCGCATCGAGCAGGGATATTTCCTCCGCGATGTCCACCAGGTAGTTGTTCATGTACTCCTGGGCCAGCCCGGAGCGGAGCGTAGCAGCCACGCGAGGTTGGGAGGGGGCGGCTGGAGGGCCCACTCGGAGCAGCACCATGCGATGATCGGAGAGGTGGAAAGGAGCAATCGCATATGATGTTGAGACCTCCAGAAAGCGCGCCGGAGCGAGGATCCTGTCGAGGCGACTGCTCTCGATCAGGTCGCCATGTGCAGCGACTCTGGTGGGAAGGTGGGCGGCGTCAAACTCGGGGGCGGCGTCCAGGAGCGCGGCGGACTCGCAAAGAGCTCCGAGGGCCGCCATGGAGATAGAGTCGCGGTCCCTGTCGTCCCTGATATTAAAGTCCCCGAGGACCCAGGCTTCCTCCTCTTCTTCAACGGCGGCTGCCTCGATGACTCGGAGTTGCTCGATGCGCTCGCGCTGGTCGTGCGAGAGGTGGACATTTATGACGGTCATCTCCTGGCCGTGGACATTGAAGGTGGCCAAGATTCCTAATAGCGAGCCCGCGCGCGTTAATGGAGGCGATGGTGAAGCCTATGATGAAGTCCCTTGATGGAGCAGGGGCAGGGCCTGGCGAAGGCGTTTGTAGATGGAGCCGCTGGAGTCGAGCCTCCTACGTAAGAGGGCCTGGACCAGCTCGTACAAGGCAGTCCTCTGGGCGGGTGTAAGGTTAGGGAGTTGCTTTTTGAGGTGCGGTGTGGAGACGAGGAGGCTACAAACCCTCTCCTTTTCGAGACCCGCTTGGTTGGTTTTGTCAAAGATTGTGGAGGGGGCCGGCCGCAGGCAGGCATCTAGCTCTTTCCTGATTTTATTCTTTCCTTCCTGGGTGGAGCCTGTGCCTTCCTCCTCAGGCTGAGCCACCTCCATTGGCTCGGCGGGCACCGGTGGAGGCAGGGCTGGTGTGGTGGGCGGGTCGGAGGCTGAGCAGGTGGAGCTCGGCGCCTCTCCAGGCGGCAGGAGAGGACGCGCAGGATGGAGCGCTGGGGCACCCGGAGCAGCAGCAGCGGGCGTCACTGGGGCATTATTAGGTGCCTCCTCCGATGGAGCTAGGGGCGCTGGTGGAGAGGGAACGGGTGATGGTGGACCAGTTCGCTGAGGCACGGTGGGAGAAGGAGAAGAGGCCTGGATCTGGGCGGGGGAGTCCACGCGCTTTGGGGCGTCGAAGTTCCGCCTGGCGAGCGATGGGCAGCTAGCTCTGCGGTGGCCCTGCCTTCCGCATTTGGAACATTTGATTCCGAAGGAGAGGTAGGCAGATAGGGTGTCTCCCTTGGACTGTATGGTCAGTCGGGCGGGCAGAGTCTCCAGCCTGACTCCCTCGTGGAGCAGGATGAACGCCTCCCGGCGGCCGTCGTTGAAGGCGAACTCCCCCAGCTTGATCAGGATGGGGGCGATGGAGGTGACCCTCCCGTATTGGCTCAGGGCGTTCACGATGGTGAAGTCGTCCACGAAGCCTGGCAGGCCGGCGACGACGACGATCCGTTCGGCCCTTTTTCGGTAGGGGAAGACCCTAAGGGTCGTTCCCCCGATCTCTAAGTCGCTCTCCACCAGATGGCGCGCAAGATCTTTGGTTGCCAAGCCCACGAGGAAATGGCCGTTCATTTTGCCGAAATGTGTGATTTTATCCGGCCCCCCGACCAGCCTGGACATTGCCTTTAGGTAGGTGTAGTCCGGGATCTCTGGGCACCGCTCCACGAAGATGTAGTGCTCGTGGTCGGTTGTGGCCTGCCTCTTCTTGGCGTCAGCGATGTTGGCGCGTGTCGCCTTGATCTCCCTAGGCGGCACTGTTCTTGGCCCTGTCGGCCGCCTCAGCTGCTGGGAGCTGGGCTTCTCAGCAGGCCTGCTAGGCTGCTTGGCGGCGTGCTCCGGCGTTGATGAAGTGCGGCGCCGCTTCTTGTTCTTCACAACGGTGAAACCCTCGTTGTCGTCCACGTCAACCATCTCGCTGTCGGCCCAGTTGAGCGAGGCCGGGCTGGCTGTTGCAGCGCTGGAAGAGGCAGCAGTCGGCGGCGCGGTGACGTCACGCGCGGCGGCCGGATTTACATGCTTGTCGCCTGCCGGCGAATTTGCATCTTTTTGAGATTTGAGAATAGAATTTTCTTTAGAGAAATTCATCTCAGATTCGTCTTTTGGTGCTAATTCATCACCTGGTTGAGATCCTGTGCTGGGCCTTTCAGGCGCTTGTACAGCGGATCGAGAGGCTTCTATTGGTACCAAATTCGTGCTGGTAATCGCCTTTAACACACACTCCAGAGGCGAAAACGGCGGAGCTCGCAAAAGCGTGGCCGCACGCTCGAGTGTGTGTGTGTGTGTGTGACAATTGACAATTGAAAATAGTTTATTGTCTTCTAGACAATGTTACATCTCAAAGAGAAAGAGAGAAGAGAGGGGTATATACATTAGGTTAGCGCTTGCCGCGGTGACGTCTAGTCTTGGGAGCCAAGGCCCTCCTGAGCTCGGACAACCCGCTGAGGATCCTGGGATGGGAATCCCGAGCGCGCTCGATGGCCGCCTCGAAAAAGACAGCGTAGTTTTTCTTCAAGGTAGGCGAGAGTCTCGCAAGGAAAGGCGCCCTAGAATGGGGATGTAGGATGGCATCAATGGCGTCGGTCCAGGAGGTTTCATCATCGACCAAGGGTCCAACGTCGATTTTGGAACTGATGATCTCTGTTAAAATTCTATCAATGCAATCACCCGAGTTCGGCGGCAGGTCTTCCTCCATCGGGGTAGGTGGTGGGGACGGAGGTGTCATAGCCGGTGTCGGAACCTCTTTGTGGGGAGCAGAAGGTGTCGGCCCAGCAGGCTGAGGCGCAGGCAGTGGGGGTGTTGAAACTGCGGCTGGTGAGGGAGCAGAGGGCTCCTCAGTGGCGGTCATGTCGACATCCGGTGTGTGGGTCGCAGGTCCGAGGGTCCCCTGTGCAGGCAGAGGGCCACACGGGGCAATGAAGTCCGGCCGGGCGGGAGGCGTCGGCTCAGTTGCTGCCGAGCGAGGGCCCGCGGGATCTACAGGTGCAGGGGCCACTGATGGAGGAACAGGGGCCGCCACCGGCACAGATGAGGCCGGAGGCGCTGGTGTAGACGGCCGGGGCGCCGTAGATGGTGGGGACGCAACTCGGGCATCTGGTTGAGCGCCGGAAAGCCTGACAGCTGGGCTGGTAGGCGCCGGCGGGGTTGGCGCGGCCGGAGACGGTCCAGGCAGCCCAGGTGCGGTCGATGGTGGAAGGCCGGTGGAAGGGGGCGGTGAGGCCCGTCTGGCGGTAGTAGGACGCCCATGGAGTTGGGGGCAGTTTGCTCTTCGGTGACCTTGACCACGGCATTTCGAGCATTTGACTCCGTGGGTCAGGAAAGCTGGCCATGGCTCGCCCTTGATCCTCAGTTCGAATCGAGAGGGGAGCATTTCGACGGTTATGCCGTCATGGAGGAGTATAAAGGCCTCCCGGCGGCCGTCGGTGAAATTAAACTCTCCAATCCTAAGCTGTTTGGGGGCGATGGAGGTTATTCGGCCGTATCTGGAGCGAGCATCCATGACGGCGGCGTCTCCCACAAAGAAGGGGAGGTTCCCAATCGTAACTCTGATTGAAGTTCTCCTGAAGGGGAAGGTCTTGAGAAGGGTTCCCTCGATCTCGAGGCCCTCTCGAACTAGGCGCTCCGCCAGGGATCTGTTGGCGAGTCCGACCAAGTATTGCCCGTTCACCTTAGTGAACTGGACAATGTTTCCTGTGCTTCCGACCACCTTTTCCAAAGCCTTCATGTACTGGTAGGTCTGATATTCCGGACAGAACTCGAGGAAACAGCACTGCTCCTCGGTGCAGGACGCCTGGCGAGCCCTGGCCTCCATGACGTGTGCCCTCGTGGTCCTGATTTCCTGGACCTGGGGCATCAGTCCCGTCGACGGTCGCTGTCGGCGAGAAGTGCCAGCGCTGTTAGACTGCGCGGCCATGGCAGGCAGATCCGGCGAGTTGCGGCGCCTCTTCCTGCCTTTTACGACTGTGAAGCTGTCATCCTCCTCAGAATTCACATTCTCGGCATAGTCTGCCCAGATTCTTTGGGCATCGGCACCGCGGTTGGAAGAAGGGAGAGCCGCCAAGTTGAACTGCGCGGCCGAATTTACATATCTTCCGCCGGCGGGAGAATTTGCATAAGTTTCAATTCTCTCGTTAGTATTCGAGATATTTCTCTGCGAATTGAAAATTGCAGATTTCTCTGCACAGGGCTGTGCTACGTTGCTGTGCCTTTCAGGCATTTGATCAGCTTTCAATGGGCTTTCAGCCCGTGCTAAATTCGGCGTACTGCCGGTAGCCATACACCCGCCAGGGTGGGAAAAAGGCGGAGCTCGACAAATGCGTGCCGCACGGCCGAGTGTGTGTGTGTCCTCTATGGATTCAAAAACCATACATCCAATCGCCGTGTAAATTTGGGATATTATTAGGCATATCCCCGGAAAGATTTACGAAAAATAATATCCTGAATATCTTTAATATCCTTAGAGTTATTTGCAGATTTGTAGCTTTAACTCGCAAGCAGCGCCACCTTGCGACGGAGATAGGCTTAGGTCTGCCCCCTCCCCCCGTCCGGCCGGTCAGTCCAAGTTCCCACCGACCAATCAGAGGGATCAAGAGGTCCTGGCGCGCGGGGGGCGGGTGACCTCCGGGAACTACGTCCATCTTCCATAAACGACCATGATTTTATTCAACTTATCGAGTATTTTTCAAGGGACCGGGAAAATATGTTCACTAGATAAAACGATGATTTTGTAATGTAGAAAATTATGAAAGACAAAATTCAGGATGACACGGCACACAGGGACCGGGAAAAAATGTTCACTTTATCGAGAGATTCAAATTTACGAGTTTCAAATTATCAAAATATATCTTCTTTTTTTATAAGTTTATAGAGAATTGTTTTAACAAATGTTCGTTAGACAAACCTTTACTCGGGTAAAACCTCGGGCGAAGCCGGGTACGTCCGCTAGTGTTATTATAATTTATTATTACTCTTCACAATTCATCCTCTCATACTTCATACCTAAGGTTCGAAATAATCGTTATTTCTCCTTAAAAATAAATTACGATTTTTCGTTCTAAAGAAACATTTGCGGTAAATTTGTCAAACATCGTTCTACAATCATAAGCCGTATTATATTGTATTATAATGTTATTCATAAAATTTCAATTAGAGTTTATATATTTCAAAATCGACCTAGAAAGAGTTAAAGTCAAAGATTATTAGAGTGCTAATTTCATTTACTTATCCATTGTTATAATAGTATAGGTAATATAGTATAATATAATGCGGCTTATGATTGTAAAACGACATTTGAAAACTATCCCGCATGTGTTTCCCTTCAACGAAAAATCAAAATATATTTTAAGGAGAAATAACGACTATTTCTAACCTTTGGGATGAGGTATGAAAGGATGAATTGTGAAGAGTAATAATGAACGGAATCATCATCCCTAAGGTTAGAAATAATCGTTATTTCTCCTTGAAATAAATTTTGATTTTTCGTTGAAGGGAAACTCATGC
Organism: Cordylochernes scorpioides; assembly: GCA_030710605.1. NCBI lineage: Eukaryota > Metazoa > Arthropoda > Arachnida > Pseudoscorpiones > Chernetidae > Cordylochernes > Cordylochernes scorpioides. The sequence goes on along the minus strand of CP092872.1, from coordinate 87,206,292 downwards.
GGGATAGTTTTCAAGTATAGGTAATGATTTTCATGATGGGTAGTTAGAGACAGTTTTTAACTGAAAGTACACCACATGTCTACACATGTTTAAATTAAAATTAGAAACTTTTATAGTAGAAATCAATTCGATTTTTGCACTTACCAATGTTTCAGATCTCTTTTAGTTACTTGCACTCAACGGAGGTGTTGGACTTTTGAAAATATCGGGAGCTATTTTAACAACAGGCCTCCATAATAAAAACAAATACAATTTTTTTTCTCACTCATCCTTTTATTAAATTTATAAATTTAATTGCCATCTATCGTTAAAATTTTACAAAAATAAATTTACCGGCAATGCGTTTCTTTTAAATATCATCAAATATTATCTCTACAGACCTTACTGCAATGATATGAGTTATTCTCATATCTCATTCAATAACTTATATCATTGCAGTAAGGTCTGTAGATATAATATTTGATGATATTTAAAAGAAACGCATTGCCAGTAAATTTATTTGTGTAAAATTTCATCCTTTTATTAGTCTAAATTAGACAAGATCTTGGAGGTCATGCTCATAAAGAAGTTCAAGAACTCTTCTTGGTTCTCTGTACAGGGATCCTTTGTCCTTTATAAAAATGTAAATAATGAAGAAATTACTTTTAAAAATTGTTGAGTTTGTTTATTGTTGTTTTTTAATTATGGGTAGTATGCTCCAATGGCCCTCGATTCTTGCAAAAGTCCAACCCCACCAGCGAGGGCAAGTAACCAAACGGGGCTCTGGCACATTTGTAAGTTCAAAGTCGAACTGTTTTTCACATGTGTAGATATGTGGTGCACTTGCAGTAAAAGCAGTCGCCTTCTACCCACCATGATTATCATGGCCTGTACCACATGTACTAGAAATAAGCAAAAAAAAAAAAACTTATAGTCAATGATCCCAAGTCTACTCGTCCGTGGCTCTTGTCAAAATTTGTTCAGTCTTCATGGACAAAACTTAAGGAAGTGGAAACTTTTTGATGTTGTCGATAATCATTTTTTTTCTTTGAAAGAGACAGAGGCAATTCTGCTCACACTTGATTCTCTTGTGTATCTTCAATAAAGGTCACTGTAATATCTTTCAGAGTTATTGTCTGAATCCCGATATACATGCTAAAAGGTACAACTTCCTTAATATATGTCTATGAGTGTGAATCCTTTTTTTTTTGTCTTCCAATTAAATTTCAGACTCCAGAAGAAACTATCTAGTGAGGTAGTAGAACAGTCTGTAGATTAATTTGACATAACTTTCAGTTGCACGATTACGGTTCAGTTGCACGATTACGGTTCAGTTGCACGATTACGGTTCAGTTGCACGATTACGGTTCAGTTGCACGATTACGGTTCAGTTGCACGATTACGGTTCAGTTGCACGATTACGGTTCTGTTGCACAATTACGGTTCTGTTGCACAATTACGGTTCTGTTGCACAATTACGGTTCAGTTGCACGATTACGGTTCTGTTGCACAATTACGGTTCTGTTTCACAATTACGGTTCTGTCGCACGATTACGGTTCTGTTGCACAATTACGGTTCTGTTGCACAATTACGGTTCTGTTGCACAATTATGGTTCAGTTGCACGATTACGGTTCTGTTGCACAATTACGGTTCTGTTGCACAATTACGGTTCTGTTGCACGATTACGGTTCTGTTGTAGAATTACGGTTCTGTTGCACAATTACGGTTCTGTTGTAGAATTACGGTTCTGTTGCACGATTACAGTTCTGTTGTACAATTACGGTTCTGTTGCACAATTACGGTTCTGTTGCACAATCAAGGTTCTGTTGCACAATCGCGGTTCTGTTGCACAATTACGGTTCTGTTGCACAATCACGGTTCTGTTGCACAATCACGGTTCTGTTGCACAATCACGGTTCTGTTGCACAATCACGGTTCTGTTGCACAATTACGGTTCAGTTGAACAATTACGGTTCTGTTGCACAATTACGGTTCTGTTGCACAATTACGGTTCTGTTGCACGATTACGGTTCTGTTGCACAATTACGGTTCTGTTGCACGATTACGGTTCTGTTGCACGATTACGGTTCAGTTGAACAATTACGCTTCTGTTGCACAATTACGCTTCTGTTGCACAATTACGCTTCTGTTGCACAATTACGGTTCTGTTGAACAATTACGTTTCTTAGTAAACGGTTTGCGGATTTCGACAATTTAGAAAGAGGGAATCATATATCGCCGCAACTCTTTTTTATTAACGCGATTAAGGAAGCTTTCGGGCAAGCCCTTCTTCAGCTAATTATAGTGTACAATTTCTTTTATTTTATATTAAAAACGATATATAATCTCTCCTTGTTTGTACACTATAATTAGCTGAAGAAGGGCTTGCCCGAAAGCTTCCTTAATCGCGTTAATAAAAAAGAGTTGCGGCGATATATGATTCCCGCTTTCTAAATTACGCTTCTGTTGCACAATTACGGTTCAGTTGCACGATTACGCTTCTGTTGCACAATTACGGTTCAGTTGCACAATTACAGTTCAGTTGCACGATTACGGTTCTGTTCACAATTACGGTTTTGTTGCACAATTACGGTTCTGTTGCACGATTACGGAGTTGCTATTTTCTTTCAATTTATCAACTTGATTCCATTACAATATCACTTTTGTACTAGTTTTTCATAACTCGGAATCATTAAGAGTTAAAGTTATCATTAAGAAAAAAGGCATCTCCTTATCGGGTAACAGCCCGAAACGCTCACGTGGTTAACTTTTCTTGATTAATCAAGAATGGGTATTTAGCTAATTCTAGAATAATTAAAAATCAACGAATAGTTAATATTTATTGTATAGATGGCGCAAGGATAGGGCATAAGGAGATGCTTTTTTCATAATTTATGAACCTTATCCCAGTACAATATCACATTGGCTATTTATGCTCCAGGATCCCGGGTTATCTCTATTTTTTCTCTCACATTCGTATATTCTTTACACAAGGGGATAAGAAACAACAAAAATATCACATTTGTACAATTTTTTCTGTTTTTTACAAGTAGAAAGGTCTACTTTCAAGCTAAAAATGATGACGTTCGTGCTGGACGGTATGACGTTAAATGTGGAAATTACGGTTGAGTCCAATTGACATGATCTGGCAGCTAGTGATGCGTCATGACAGCTACATGAGGGGAGACCGGTCTAATATGACCATTAATCCTCCCCCCTGGATCTCCCCCGAACCTGCTATTGGAAACTCATATTTGCCATTTCTTCAACAGTTTATTTTGAACTTCAATCTCCCCCTCTTCATTCCATCCTTTTGTTGAGCTAATCAGGCGTTCACATTTTCACAAAAAAATTCTTAAAGATTTTTCAATCGTATTTTAAAACTTGTTTTTTTTCTTCTTATATTTGTTGGTGTTCTCTTCAACCTAATATCTACTCGTTTTTTTAGATATAAAATAGCGAATCAAGTTTTTTTAACGTGAAATAAAGTGATCTTAAAGAAAATTTGTTGTTCAAAACATTAAATTATTGGATTTTGTGAAATTATATTGTATAAAAGTATCTTAAATTCTCGCAGTTTATTTATTTAGGGCAAAAACACAGATAATATGGACCCAGAGTAGCAGCTTTACACACCCAAGATAGAGGACATTGCTGCTGCTGTGATAGAGATGTATGGAGACATCTGAAGCTCTTCATTGGACACGACAACAACAGAAAATTGACATGGACCCAGAACAGCAGCTTCACACACCCAAGATAGAGAACATTGCGACTGCTGTCATAGAGATGTATGGAGACATCTGAGGCTCTTCATTGGACACGAAAACAACAACAACACAGATAATAGGCCTATTCAAATGTGATTTGGATTATAATGGAACAAATATTTAGAGGTAGACTTATCTATGATAGAATATTAGATAGGGGGTCGGTGGAAGGATGGTCTAAACCGTTGGTTTTCGACCGCTACGACCCGGGATCGAATTCCGCATTGGGCACTTTTTAAAATTATTATTATAAAAGATGTTCCATTGCCCCTCGATTCTTACAAAGGTCCAACCCCACCAACGAGTGCATGTAACTAAACAGGCCTCTGGCACATTTGTAAGTGCAAAAGTCGAACTGCTTTTCAAATATGTAGACATGTGGTGCACTAACAGTGAAAGCAGTCGCCAACTTCTATCCACTATGATTATCATGGCCATGTGTAATTGGGATAATAATAATAATATAATATTTATATTAGATAACACACCGTTTGTTAATGAAATGATAGCTAGGATAGTAATAATCATAATTTGTGATATGGAAATAAGAAAATAATTATATGTTGATTGAGTATTTTCATGTTTTTTAAAATTAAATTAATGTGTGTGTGGAGAACACTTAAGGAAGTTGTACTTTTTAGAAGGCATATCGGGATTCAAACAATAACTCTGAAAGATATTACAGTGACCTTTTTGAAGATACACGAGATAACCAAGTGTGAGCAAAATTGTTTCTGTCTCCTTAAAAAAAAAAAACTGATTCCTGAAGAGATAAAATATTTTCCACTTCCTTGAGTTTAGTCCATGAGACTGCCTACATTGGATGATGTTGATGAATTGGGTGGAGAAATATTGTCGAATGAATATACTTATAGTATCTGGTGGTGTGTTGGATGTTGTTGGTGAATGTTGGTACAGTTTGGTAGGAAATGGGATACAGAAGAAGCAGACGCATGGATTTAGGGTCAGTATCAGACAGAGCAAGCGGAAGCTATATCGTGATAAAGACCAGCGCGGAGACATTCTAAAATGAACTTCTCTCTGAATAATTCTCTGATAAAAACAATGATTTTTGGTTGTTGTTGTAAAAAATGCTAATAATAACAATGCTGTTTTTTGTTGTTGTTGTAAAGAGTGCTAATAACAACAATGGTTTTTATTATGTTGTTGTTGTTGTTGTAAAGAATGCTAATAACAACAATGGTTTTTATTTTGTTGTTGTAAAGAATGCTAATAACAACAGTGTTTTTTTTGTTGCTGTTGTTTGGAATTTGGAATCCCTGTGCCATTTCCCTGGGGAGCTTGATGCAATCTATCGCTTCTCGGTCATTCGGCTAAGATCAAAGTGTCATGCTGTAAACATTCTAAAGAATGAGCTCGTACATGACTTTGATGGACCACTTACAGAAATAAAGATCCTTCGGACCCCCTGGAACTTGCTTCACTATCTATTGTTTCACTTGATTGAGTAACAAAGAAAATAACGAACTTGCTTTTTTTGTTGGTCGACCTTGTGAACTTTCACTTTCTTCTGTATTTGAAAGATTGCAATAAATTACAAATAAGCTGGGCTATAATATAACACATACATGTGGTATGATAAAAATGAGAGAATAAAATATTCCATAGGTTAGAAGTGGCAAGGAAGACTATAGCCCTAGAAATAAGATGCTGGCGCAGCTCGACCAATGAGATTGTCCAGTGCAACGGTATCTCGTTTGGTACCTAAACCCAACTGTTTTTAACAAGTCCTTAGGCCTTTCTTATAGCCGAAGTGTTTCTTATGGGGTCAAAGCTAAGATTTTTGAATTCACGCTATGTAAAGCTATATGGAGTCAGGTTGTCACGTCTATTTCTGGGGTCGTCAGACTTCTTTTAACTTTATTTTTTCCATACAAGTTGTTTGAAGTTTATATGTTAAGTTTGTAATTATTCTTTTTTTTTTTTAATTCATAGAAGCATTTTTCTGGCAGACATATTCAATTTTTTATCATCATCATTTTTATCATTATTGTTTTTTTTTCTTAGTTAGTTATCAAATCATTTGCAATTGTAGTTTCTTTTTTTTTGTGTGTGTGTTCCTTTTTAAGCAATAAAATATATGGAACTAAGGTGTAATATTCAATTCAAGCATATGGAACCAACATCAATTCATTTTTAAAACAAAGCAAAATCATAAGCTTATACAACTTTCACTTTTTCATACACAAGTTACATATAATAAGGGATATTTTATATTATATACATATATTCCAGAAACATGCACGACATTCATACTGATTCACACTGCTGTATATGCACCCATTTTATAGAAGAGCTCTCAGAATTCCTTTGATAGATACGGTAACAAATAATCAAGTCCTCGATCGAATGGGTACAGAACGTCAGCTGACAAAGTTCATAAAACAACGAAAACTGACGTTTGCTGGACATGTGATGCTTAGATCAGCAGGAGAGACACATTGCTGACAGTGTTGGAGAGAAAGCTCCAGGTTAAGAGATCGAGGGGAAGGAGACGACAGGGATACACAGACGATCTAAAACAATGGACTGGACGACACACCTATAAGGAGATGAAAAGGATGGCGGAGGAAGTATGGAGAGACCATGTGGCCTACCCTTAGTAGAGGAAGGCACTGAAGGAGGAGGATATACACCCATAGACAAAACTTAAGGAAATTGTACCTTTTAGCATGTATATCGGGATTAAGACAATAACTCTGAAATATATTACAGTTACCTTTATTGAAGACACACTAGATAACCAAGTGTTAACAAAATTATCTCTGTCTCCTTCAATAAAAATAGATAACCAACGATATCAAAGACTTTTCACTTACTTAATTGTTATCCATAAATGTAAAATATAAATTTTAGAAAAATGATATTAGAAAAATAAAAAAACACATAGTATCTTAATAAACAGTACATAATTTCATTATATATTAAAATTCAATTAAAGCTTTTGCTTTATGAGATTAAAAGGTTTTAAAAAGAAGTCAATATCATGTACATACAAGATACAGTACGATAATAAGCTGTTTCTTTTTTTATCAAAAGATTTCATGCTTTCTAAATGTCTTTTTAAAAAGCTTTCAAAAAATGGTGAATGACTAATTCCATGAAAGTCGCCTTCAAAAGGAAATAGTGGATGAAACCATTAAAAATGCAACACCCCCTAAACGATGTCTGAACCCCCCCCCCCCCCCCCCCCAACTTTTCAAAGCCTTCCTACCAAGGGAACATCCCCATACACCCCCCATAAAAAAGATTAAAATAAAGGCTTTCAAAGCTATCACCTAATAGAGGATTTGCCTGGCAACTTTACCAAAGAAAAATGAGAACAGATGATATGTAAAAACTTCGTCTGCTCTATTTATGATCATTTTCTTTTGAAATATCTTTAGGTTCGCGTTTATCTTTTGGTAAATAAAGAATTTGAGAAATATATTTTCGAATGCAATTATGCAAATAAATATAGAATGGATTGAAAAACGATTTATTTAGAAATTGCTGACTTATCTCTCTTTAAAAAAAATGTTTTTATAAACTTAAACTCAATTTTTCGTCTGTAATTTACAAAAGGTTTAACATTCTATATTTTAGAGTCATTACTGTTATATGCACTTGTTTTGATTTATTCTCTATTTTTACATTGTTTCAATCAGGGTGTTATACTTAACTTCACAAGACTTCATACTGTTTATTTTTTAAATAGCATTTTTCCGAGTTAAAATTTTCAGTCCACACACATAGCACTATTCTTCTAAAGATAAAAATATTCATTATCTAATTTCATGGAACCTTGAGTTACATTGTAAATGAAAGAATTTCTTAAAGACAAATTTACGAAATTAAGGGATAAGAAACTTAGGTTTTGGTCAAAATTAATAATAAATAAATTGTAACGATCCAAGAAATGTGATCAAAAGGCCTAAAAACTTATTTGAAAATTTCCTATTTCTCTCCTCATACAACAAACAGACCCATAGTGGACATGGCATCTTTTCGGTAAGCAGAACATTGTATGTTCGATTCCCATCCCTGGACACTTTTATTTTTCCGTTTATCATTACTCTTCACAATTCATCCTTTCATACCTCATCCCTAAGGTTAGAAATAATCGTTATTTCTCCTTGAAATAAATTTTAATTTTTCGTTGAAAAGAAACACATGCGGGATAATAGTCAAATGTCGTTTTACAATCACAAGCCGCATTATATTGTATTGTATTATAGATATGCATATCAATTATTTTAAAGTGTTATTCATCTCTTAACTTTTCGGTGAATCCTTGCCACGTTCATCAATGTGATATATTTATATATACAGTCGAACTTGGATAATTCGAACCCCAAGGGACCATAAAAAAATTCGAATTATCCAAAAATTCGAATTAAAGATGTTCTGAATAAAAAGGCTTAAAACAATAAAAATCTCACAATTTCGATCAATTCCTTTATTAAGAATAACATTAGTTGCTGTAAATTTACATTTTTACCGTATATTTAGATCATGTGCAATAATTGTATGTATATACTATATACATATTAAAAAATATTTATTTTTTATATATATCATTATTTATATAGGAAATTCTAGGGACCAAGATAAATATTCGAATTAAAGAGGTTTTCGAATTAAAGAAGTTCGAATTATCCAAGTTCTACTGTATTATCAATGGAGAGAGAGATTATTAGTTTCAATATATATATTTTTTTATTACTATATTTTCAATTCAAAATAAATTGCGCCATCTATCGGAATAAATATCAACTAAACGCTGATTTTTAATTACACCAATACCTCGCTTTGCGTCGTTTCGTTTTGCGTTTTTTTTTTCGAAGTTGCGTCGCTGCTTAATTTTTACTAATTTTCACTGTGCGTCGTTAGATTTTCGAAGTTGCGTTGTTTTGGATTCGAGTCTTTAATTTTTTTTTTCTTAAAATATGGCAACACCTTTGTTTTTGATTGCGCCTTTACATATTCTCACTTTGCGTCGTTTCAATTTTCGTCGTGTTTTTTTTTGGAACGTAACCCCGACGCAAAGCGAGGTATGGGTGTATTCCAGAATATCAAGTTGCACAATCAAGGTAGATGCCTTTATCATAATATATCATCCCAATCTCAGTAAAATTTCACTTTAGTACATTTTTTCTCAATAAAATATAAATGATTTTTATATTAAGAGAACTTTTTGATCGATCTATGGTCGTTAAATAGGTATCGTCGTTAACAGGAGCTATTGACCGTTTGAAACAATTCTAAAACTCTATGTGTTTTAAGTGTAATGTAAAAACACAAAAATACAATATATAAATGTCCCCCTCCCATCAAAATAGACGCTAAAGCTATGCGCCACCTATTGACCATCTTTGCAAACTAGCGGACGAGCCACGGCACCAGCTTTGGCAAATTGAGAAGCGCCCTTACTTGGTAAACACCTTTTTATCAAAATTTGAAGATTTCTTTTGATCTCTTATGAATCTCATGGAATTAAATCCCGCCCTGGACTGATGAGGATCAATAGCCCGAAATCATGGTCTCCAGGCGTGTGCTTTTCAGTCCAAAATAAATTACTTGGCTTATCATTCTGAGGTTTGTCTTTCCTTATTTTCTATGTACCAATATCTAATATAAGCGAAGATGGAAAGTTATTTATACCATTGATATATTAAACTACATTCTAACCAATTTATATGTAATTTCACATTTTTGTATTTCTCACATTGTTTCGCATTCTCACGCAATTCTGGCCTTAACTACAATTTCATGATTTTTCAGAATGCCTGAATGACCAGTTTTTTTGGTCGTTGAGGTACATCTTACACCACGCTGATGAGGGCCAACAGCCCGAAACACGTCCGTGGTTAGCTTTTCTTGATTAATCAAGAATGGGTATTTGGCCAATATTATGGAATAATTAAAATTAAACGAATAGTTGATATTTATTCTGATAGATGGCTCAGGCCATCAGTAACTTTCAATTGCACGATAAGGAGATTTTTTTCTCAATTTTTGCATTTTAGTTTTATTCGGTTTCCACCAACATCGAGGCATAGGTAGGGTATCAACAAGAGAAAAAAAACCTCTACAGTCAAAATGAACCCTTAAACTAAGCGTTATCTGTATGGAAAATGATGCAAAAGTGAAATTGAATAAGGATCAGGTTTATAAATGAAGAGAAAACGGCTTATCCTAATCGTTAAACTAAAAGTTGCTGATGACTTTGTCGAGCGATTTCTTAGTCAACTCATCTCAACGGCCATGGATTTAATATAACATTAAAAACACGTGTTCATGTAAAAAAATGATGAAGGAGTACTCCATATTTAGAAATGTTCACAGCAAGAGACAAGTATAGAGGAATACAAAACATGGCACAAATGCTCCCAAAAATACTCTACAGACATTTAAAGGTATCTAAGCAACGCCACGAAGGCAGCTCGCGCTGAAATTGATGCAACCAGGATTAAATGTCAGCAATATCGCTCCAGGGGAGAGTGAGGAGGGGGGGGGGGGGGGGGGAGGTGAATCACTGTCGAGGGAGGGGGGGGGAAACGTTGAATCTTCTGCTGTGAAATCCCTCCCTGCAGCAGACGAGGATGATAATTTGAACGGCTACGTGCTCCCCTGCCAACCCTTTAACCCTACTCTGTCGTCTGCTATTGGAATTTTACCCTATTGATTTGGTCTTCCTCTTTTAACCTTCACTGAAACACATTTTACAATCCCTGTCTTTATATTGATCCACATTTTTAGATCAATCACAAATATTAAAAATGGATAAGGCACAATTTGGATTATAGATTATAAACACAAAGTAATATGACCAAATCCAAATAAATAAATACTATGTAACACACTATTTATTTATTTGGATTTGGTCCTTTTACCTTGTGAAATATTGAAAATGGTTAGGCTTAAATAATTTTCGATTTAATTGTTATAGTTTTTGAATCATTTTTGTATTAAAATGTTTTAAAACTTCCAATGAGAGGCTTATCCTTTGAGCGACTACTTTGGTAAAATGGGAAATGATGAACCATCATATCAAACCTCCAATGAGAGACCATCTCTAGGAAAGATATGTTTTTGGGAGAACTGTAATTGGAGGTTGAATTGTATTTTCGAATTTTTTAATGAGAAATTATAACATCTACACTAAAGGACAGCACTTAAATAAGTGGAAAGTATCTGATGTCGTTTATTATTATTTTTTTTTTTGGAGACAGAGACAATTTTTGTTGACACTTGGTTATCTCGTGTATCTTCACAATAAAGGTCACTGTATATCAAATATATTTCAGAGTTATCTTAATCTCGATATACATGCTAAAAGGTACAACTTCCTTAAGTTGTGTCTCCATGAGTATATATCAAACTTTTAAATTTTTCTTTATCTTCATCCCATTATCATCTTTTTAAAGCAGTTCCTTTTCTCTAAAAAAAGATGTGATCGTTTAACAGAAGTGTCATTCATGGGAGATCTTAGTGAATAAAAGACTTGGAAATCGGATAAAGATTCAGAGTTTTTTTAAATTATTATCCCTAGTACATGTGGTACAGGGGGAGGGAGAAGTCCGACCACACCTCCCTGCGGTCCCCCCCTGGACCCTTGGAATATTCGACCAAATTCTGGTTCGTCTGCAAGGTGACTAACATGGCAACGGCACCCATTTTCCAAGTAGCTTTACACACCCAAGATAGTGGATATTGCTGCTGCTGTGATGGAGATGCATGGAGACATCTGAGACTCTTCTTTGGACACGACAACAACAACATGTGGTACAGGCCATGATAATCATGGTGGGCAGTAGTTAGCGACTGCCTCTACTCCAAGTAGACCACATGTCTACATATGTAGAAAGCGGTTCGACTTTTGCACTTACAAATGTGTACTCACTGGTAGGGTAGGTCTTGGGCAAGAATCGGCGGCCATTGGAGCAATTTTTTATTCTTGAAAAAAAGTGTCCAATGTGGAATTTGATCCCGGGTCTTGGCTAACGGAAATACAGTCGAACTTGGATAATTCGAACACCAAGGGACCATAAAAAAATTCGAATTATCCAAAAATTCGAATTAAAAACGGAAATTATAATTATAGGAAATTCTGGGGACCAAGATAAATATTCGAATTAAAGAGGCTTTCGAATTAAAGAAGTTCGAATTATCCAAAAGTTCTACTGTATATGCTTTATACCAGTCACCAACCCTCGTAGGTATTGTTGCATCATGGCTAATGCACCTATTTTATTTTAATTTGTGATATTATTTTTGATATATTTTAAATTCAAATTCATATTCATTTATATATATATATATATATTATAAATATTATAAACAGATATATAAATATATTATAAACAGATTTATGTATTATAAAATCACCATTTGTATTTTGGTATACTGTGTGACTTTACTGTTCTCTTTGATGTGAGAAATAAATAGATAATTTTGGAGGCTACTTAAAGTTATCTCATTATTCCCTTATATAAATGTGTAGGATGGTTGAAACACGCTCTGGTAAGATGCAAGACCCAGCACAGGAGAGAATCAAGGTTGAAGAGTCTGCCAAACCGCAACCTGGTGCAATAATAAAGAGCTAAAGTTTAAAGTATGATAATCATTCGGAAATATTTTGACCAAGGACCAATATACGAGCAATATTACTTTAGAGTGTAAAGACTTTATTTTTAAGCATAATTAAAAGCAAAAATGTCATTTCCTGAACACACACACATGAGCATTTTTTTAATGGCAGAGCGACATCTAGTGGAACAGAAATCAACTAAACGTTGATTCACTAATTCCATGATATTTGGCCAACACAATATCATGATAAATCAAGAAAAGTTAACCATGTACACGTTTCGGGCTGTTGGCCCTCGTCAGCGTAGTGTAGACTGTACCTCTACGAACAGCATTTTTGTCCTATAGGATTCCTAAGGGATAAATAAATGGGTATTTAAGGCCAGGTTTGTGTAAATAGGCTGCTCATTTTAAGAAATAAGAAAAAATAGAAAAAGGTTAAGTGTTTATAATAAAACAAAAATACGTAATAATTGTACAAGCTTTCAAACTGTATTGATATTTTAAAGTTTTTTAACTAATTGCTACGAAAAAAAAAAAAAAAGATGGCTTCTATATAGAAGGAAATTTTGAATAAAGCGTTTATGCGTATAAACAGAAGATAACAGAACAGCTTGCACCACGCTGATAAGGGCCAACAGCCCGAAACCGTGGTTAGCTTTTCTTGATTAATCAAGAATGGGTATTTGGCCAATTCTGGAATAATTAAAAATCAACGAGAATAGTTGATATTTATTCCGATAGATGGCGCAAGCTATCAGCAACTTTCAGTTGCACGATAAGGAGATGCCTTTTTTTCATAATTTATGCACCTTATCCCAGTACAATATCACATTTGTACTATCTTTTTCAAACAGAAGATAGAAATACAAAAATCAGCGTATTTACCCATTTGTTTGAAATGATAAATACAAATGAATGTGCCCCCCCCAGGAGAGATTGAGTTATAAGCTAGAAGTATCTATTTAGATCATAGAGGGGAATATTTAGCTCTCACAGAGCTTACCGGGTTGCCGAACGTTTTATGAGCTTCTCTTATAAATATACCGGCAGCTTGAGTTCATCCTATTCCATAATTAATGAGGACATTACTTACCTAATTGCATCATTTCACGGGATAGCAAGCTCGAAAGTCTTCCATATTTCACTCCAGATCTTTTTTCATCATCTAGCAACGAAATAAGACTGCTATAATAAATCTATATAACTGTTTAGTGTTATATAATTTGTATGATTTGGTATATTAATTTATATATGTTTGTTGTGTGTTTAATTTGTTGAATGTTTATTGTTTTCGTGTTCAAAAATCGATTAAGACATTTATTTTTGACTACTTTTTGGTGTTATTCTCTACTGCCTTTTTTGAATTGTGTTTTGTTTTTGTTTCGAGGTTAATATAGATTATGTTTTTGATTTCTTTTCAATTTTTTTACTGTTGAACAGGTTTTTCTGGTTTATAGTGATCCCATGCTCCTAAGGTCCTGGTTTCCAGTACCTTAATGCTTTTCATGTCCTGGTTTCCTGTAGCGCCATGCTTCAACGGTCCTGGTTTCTAGTAGCGCCATGATTCTAAGGTCCTGGTTTCCAGTAGCGCCATGCTTCTCATGTCCTATTTTTAGTAGCGCCGTGATTCTCAGGTCCTGGTTTAGAGTACCTTAATGCTTCTTAGGTCCTGGTTTCCAGTACCTTAATACTTCTCAGGTCCTGGTTTCCAGTAGCGCCATGCTTCTCTGGTCTTGGTTCCCAGTAGCGCCA
>CP092872.1:87154982-87186099 GCA_030710605.1 Cordylochernes scorpioides | reverse complement strand
TTTAAAAAAGGTATTAAGAAAAGTGCAAACAAGGCTAATTTAATTTAGAAAATTAAATTATTTTTCCAGATTTGGCTAAATACCTTTTCTTTATCAATCAGGAAATACGCTAACCACGTAGGCGTTTCGGGCTGTTTGGCCCTCAGCGTAGTGCAAGCTATATTTATCTACTACAAAATCAGTCATTGTAATATTTTGCTATGTTAGAAAACAAACGACAGAATGACCTGGAGATTTTATTTCGACAACAAAAATTCCTATTTACATATAGATCAATAAAACAAAGAAAGAACTCATTATTCATTTATTTATTTATTTTTTGCTTATCCCTATTACACGTGGTATAGGCCATTATAATCATGGTGGGTACTTAGCGACTGCTTTTACTGTAAGTACACCATATGTCTACATATGTGAAAAGCAGTTCGACTTTGCACTTAAAATTTCCCAGAGCCCCGTTTGGTTACTTACACTCGCTGGTGGGGTTGGACTTTTGTAAGAATAGGGGGCCATTGGAGCATTTTTTTTAACAGAAAAGTGTCCAATGCGGGAATCGAACCCGGGTCGTAGTGGTCGAAAACCAAACGGTTTAACCAGCCTTCCACCGACCCCCTTGAGAACTCATTATAGAATCGCTGAGTATCTTTAGCACTCAATTATCGTATTGAAAACCGTTTTAAAAAGAAACTTTATCCTGGTAAAATAGTACAAATGTGATATTGTACTGGGATAAGGTTGCTTAAATTTTGAAAAAGGCATCTCCTTATCGTGCAACTGAAAGTTGCTGATGGCTTACGCCATCTATCGGAAATTATGAAATAATTAAAAATCAACGAGAATAGTTGATATTTATTCCGATAGATGGCGCAAGCCATCAGCAAATTTCAGTTGCACGATAAGGAGATGCCTTTTTCATAATTAACCCTGGTGATTTCACCATTAATACTGATGCCAGGGGATTATTCTATTCATTTTGAATAAAAATAAACTTTTCCATGAAATATGAAAAAAGAAATGGGCATCTCCTTATCGTAAAATTGAAAGTTGATGATGGCTGGCGCCATCTATCATAATAAATATTAACTATTCGTTGATTTTTAATTATTCCAGAATTGGCCAAATACCTATTCTTGATTCTTTGATATTTATTCTGATAGCGCCAGCCATCAGCAAATTTCAGTTGCACGATAAGGAAATTCCTCTTTCTTTTTTTCATATTTTATGCACCTTATCCCAGTACAATATCACATGTGTACTATTTTTTTCACATTATCCATGAAAGTCTGATGATTTCCCCACAAATACTGATACAAGAGGATTAATTTATTGACTTGTGAATAAACCTATTCCTAGAAGTCTAAAGATTTAGAATCGGTGAACGAGTGGGTAACACCCTCGATTCCCGACAGTCATGAACCGGGATTGAATCCCGCTTTAACAGTTTGTTTAACATGTGAATAACCTTCACATATTATTCATTGTTTCAATTATCATAAACTAGCTTGCTTTTTTTGAGTGGTACCTAATAAAGTGATTTTGGAAACCTAAAGATTTCACTTTGAATGAAAAAAAAAGTATGAAAATCTAAAAATAATAGCCTTATCATCAATTCCTAATAAATCCTCTTTAAAAATTTACGGGTACACTAGAACCGACAATTGCTGATTTAAAAAAAAAAAAAAGTTAAAAAATGAAGTTGTCAAAGAAAAAAAGGGAATGATTCATGTCTAGAGAAGAGGTAGTCAACTAATAAGTCTTGGGCAGAGTTAGTTCCATTGTAGGGCGACCTAGCAAAGCTTAATGATGGAGGGAGGGGGGGTAACAACCATGCCCCGGGGGTCGGGCCCGAGGGGTAGGTAGCCGCTCACCAAAATGGGAGACCACGAAACCATTACTGTCTGTCAGATTGATTCTTCACGATTCCGTGCAAAATACTAATTGATTTTGAGGCCAAAATTTAATATTTAAACAGGATTGTTTTCTTCAATTTTATCTAAATTAGCCGAGTGGGTACGATTAGCACGCAGTCAGGATTTTCCTGGTTTCTTTAACTAAATAGGCGATGTTGGCTGAATGCTAATGGAAGCTTCTGTGGATTGAGTTACTTCTTCGCTTTCATTTGTTGTAGTTTCGATGGTATGAATTGGACGTGTTTCTTAATTGTGTCAACTTATACCATATTTTGTTGTATGTCTAAATGTTCTAACATTCTTAATACATCGCTTTCAAATTCTTCAAATCTCACAGCTTGCTCTAAATTTTGATGCTACAGCCGTGTTGTGTATGTTTTCTAATTCCATATTTTTTTCAATTTCTCCCATATTTTGTTGCCGGACATTATTCTTGATTGCATCGTTCTAAAATTTGTCAAGTCGTTACTCCTTGTTGTATACTTGCAATGTTCCAATAATCCCGGACATTATTCTTGATTGCATCGTTCTCAAATTAGTCAAGTCCCCGCTACCTGATGTATAACTGAAATGTTCCAATAATTTCGGACATTACTCTTGATTGCATTCGTTATCAAATTCGTTAAGTCCACACCATATATTTAATGATTTCAATATTTACCATTTCTTCAACTCTCTATTTATTTTGTTGCATATCTCAAAAATAAGAATATTCTACTTATATATGTTTTAATATATTCTAACTGTATAGGGAACATATTCCCCAGTTGCATGACGTTTTTAATTTGTTGCATATTTGAATGTTCTCACATCCATTATGAGAAATATTTCCTGAGACTGTATATTGTTTTCAAATTCTACAAACCTTCACCATTCTGTTGCATAGTTTAATTTTAATTTTTCTGTGATGTCACACACCTACTCCTTTCTCAAAATTGTCAAAATCTGCTTACTCCTTCATAATCACGCTCATCTGAATGTTGCGATAATTTCGTAATTCTATATATACAGTAGAAATACCTCCCTGTAAAGGACAACATCTAATAGCAGAGCTAAAGTGTCCTTTAGAGAGAGGTGTCCCTCTTACAGAAGAATTGCTAAATAGTAAAAATGGTAATTTTGCAAGTGAAAACTGTCCTTTGTGAAAAGGTGTCCGCTAAAGGGAAGTTCTACTGTATATGAATATTTTTTATTCAATCAAAAAGGGATACATTAGGTCAAAAATAATTTATTTACCTAAATAGCTTAATAATTATGTAAATAAATTATTTATTTAATAAATATATATACCTTTTTAAAATAAGGATGTATTTATGGATTTCTCTATTTACAAAATATTTTTTCATATATATTCTAGAAAAAATTCCAATCTGATTGAGTATAAAGCATTATGATCTAAAATTTAGAATGCTGATATTTTTGTGATCACAGAATATTAATGTAAAAAGGTTTTTCATCCAGCTACACTGGATTAGTAAAGACATTCTTATTAAAAAAGCTGATGACGTCATGGTGTAAGCCATTTGTTTGGATTATAGGAGGGTGGGGATGGATCTCACGCTGTGAAAATAGTGATTCATTCGTCTGTCATTTTAAAACTCTATACTCACACTTTAAGGCTTAACAACAATTTAGGGTGATTTTCTATGTGCGAATTCCAATATTGGAACTCCATTAATACTAACTACATTGGAAGATGTACAAAGTTGTCCTAAAAGTTCGCAAATACTTGCAAAAAATGTAAATACCAATATTATTCGCTGTTATGTATAATTTCGTTGTATTATGTATAACGTAATTGTATTATGTATTATTATGTATATTTGTCGTAATAGTATTATTCGCTGTTATGTATAATTTCTTTGCATTATGTATAAGAAAAATAACGTTTTAAGAAAAATACGATCTTTTGGGACAACCTTATATTAAATAGAAATTGAAATGTTTCTCTTTATTAGTATCTTAACGATCTCTCGAACTTTTCTTCTTTAAAGAGCAGAAAGGCGAAAAAAACTCTTCGATATCTTTTTAGGTGTTTAAATCACTCAATGATAAGTAGTTTACTCTTGTCCTAAAGCTTATATCCATAGTTTTCTTAAATACCATTTCTAAGACTCCATCCTTCAGTGTAGTATACATAAGCAGAATGATCCAATACAATATTAGAGCTCTAAAGAAGCGGTCTGGTAGATTAAATTGGTGAAACCGCTGGGAGGGTTCACCACTGATGATTCATGTCCTCTCAATATATATATTTTTTCATATCGCAGTAAGGACAGTAGAGTTTGATTTATTTTTGAAAGAAACACTCGCGTCTTAATGTTTTCATTTATTATAAATAGTTTAAGAAAAAATCTCAATCCTACTGTGTGTAACTCGGACTCTTGGAGCGTACAGTATCTCAACACAGAAAACTTACATCAATTTTAAAAAGTCAAAATATACAATTTCAGAAAATAGAATTACCAATTAAATATAGCAACCATGGCAAAGAGAATCAATGAGAAGACAAGATACCTTACATAGGATGTCTACAATACTTTCTGTAAACTGGGATACTGTGAATACTGTAGAGATTAGATACCTCTTTGTCTCTTTTATATTTCTTTAAACTTGGTTAAAATAGTCTTTGTACAGTGTTATTACAATATTATTTGTAAAACCTCTGTGTAGGGATTATGATTGATTTGAAATAGCACCAAACTCATGGGGCAAAGAGAAGCAATCTACAAGATTATTTACATAGGATGTCTACAATACTTTCTGTAAACTGGGAGACCTGATACTGTAAATACTGTAGTGATGGTTTTCTGGATAGATTGTATATCTCTTTATCACACTTGCTATCTTAGAATTCTTTAAACTTTCAACATAGTCTTTTTCCTTAAGGAATATGAATGCAGGTCAGGGGGAAAACTCATATCTTTATGAGAGAACAATATTTCTTTTTAAACTCTTGCGTAAATCAGTAGAAATAAATATATCTTTCATATTGAAGAAAACTCGATTTAAAAAATGTTTTCAGCAATTAATTGATGAAATAGTATTTGGCTGTCGCATATAGGGCTGGATATATTTAAGGATATATTTGCACTGAACTCTATTTACATATTGAGCTTTACTAACTTGTCACATGTATATATATTTAATTAAAAAGGCATATATTAGATCAAAATATCATTTATTTCACCAATATTTCAGTGGGCTGAACGCCAACCTTTATCAAGGTGTTATAATCCCTATATATAGTCACGACCGTCTTTCCTCATCGGCCTCTGTCACGGATGCGCGCGCACAGGGAGGTCACGTGCTCGCCGGTAGCCAATAATAATAAAAAAAAAAAAAAAACTCCCTCGAGCCGGATTTGAACCAGCGACCTAAGGATCACCGTTGTAACATCTACAGTCCTCCGCTCTGCCAACTGAGCTATCGAGGGATACAAACTGTATGAATAAGTTTACCTTATAAAGTCAACTAATCCTATTTCTACACAAAATGTACTCATACATATATTATATTATATTATATATATATATATAGTCACGACCGTCTTTCCTCATCGGCCTCTGTCACGGATGCGCGCGCACAGGGAGGTCACGTGCTCGCCGGCTCCCTCGAGCCGGATTTGAACCAGCGACCTAAGGATCACCGTTGTAACATCTACAGTCGGGTAAAACACGGGCGTTGCCCGGGTCATTCGGCTAGTATATATATATCTAAACCTATATATGATTCTTGTTTGAATACGCATTCATAATACGCTTTTGGCATCAGGCGGCGTTCTATTCATTATATAAGTTCTCCTGTAGACAGACAGCGATTCTTGAAAGCTTGAGATGGTTTTAATAAAAAGAAACCCATCTCTGGAAATATTTTCAATTGTTTAATTAATGTCCAGCATATTTAAATCAATTGACGCTTTTAACATAGCTCCAAATCTGGTAATAAAGGGATTTTGGGGACATAACGGTTGGATCAAGGGTTTTTAATAGTAAATTTTATTCTATAAATAATAATCACTGTGGTGAAAAAATACCCTATAATTTCACTTTTAAAATAATGAATAAAATATATGCACGTAACAGATTAATAGATATTAACAGAGTTTTGGAATAAAAATGATAAAGATACAGTAGAACACTCTCTATAACTCGCTTTATAGTTACAGAGACAAAGTGTCCTCTAGAGAGAGGTGTCCTTTTACCATAGAGCAGTTAATTTGTAGAATAATTGAAAATTAAAAGATAAAATCCTATGAAATGTTGTTGTTGTTGTTGTTGTCGTGTCCAAAGAAGAGTCTTAGATGTCTCCATGCATCTCCATCACAGCAGCAGCAATATCCACTATCTTGCTCTTCATTGGAAAATGGGTGCCGTTGCCACGTTAGTCACCTTGGAAACGAACCAGAATTTGGTCGAATATTCCAAGGGTCCAGGGGGGGACCGCAGGGAGGTGTGGTCGGACTTCTCCCCCCCCCCCCAATCCTATGAAATGTAAATAATATAAAAAAGCGGCCTCTCTTAGAATAAGGTTCTAACTTAATTCATATATTCTTTCAAGATTTGTGGTATTATAAATCCTTCTGCAGGAGTATATGACCTGTTTAGGCGATGAAAATTTTCCTTTATATAGAGGTGTTCGCTAGTGAGAGTACTCTTTCATGGAGTTTCTACAGTACACCTATCCCCCGATTTACACGGTAGATACGTTCCTGAGAAAAACGTGTAAATCGAGGGATAGGTGTATATTAAACTGTCAAATCTGAATAGGTGTTCGCCCCCTCATGAATCAGAGCCTCCCAATATTCTTTTCAACATAGGTAGTATAGAGTAGAATATCGCATTTAGTATAGTGCGATAAAAACAAAATAAAAAACTTATTTGGAAAACCGTGTAAAAGCGAAAACGTGTAAAACAAGTACCGTGTAAATCGGGGGATAGGTGTATTAAGAATTTTATATAGTATTTATAAAGTACCAGACCACAAATTAACCATAAATAAACATTTTTATATTAAATAATAATTACTGAGTGTGAAATACACAACTAATAATTACTAATAAAAAAAAGCGGTATAAAAAAATCCAGCACACTCTCACAAAACAATGATTACTTCTCAAGGAAGCCAAGAAGAGATAGAAAAGTTGGAAGTAAAAAGACATTTAACCGAATTAAACAACAAAGAGAAAAGTAGGAAATCAAAGAAAGTCGCCAGAGAAGCTTGTCATATCAAAGCCAGCTATAAAGTCGACCAATAAAAGGCTTCGGACATTAAAGAGCCTTTCCACGGCTCCAGATTACTGCAATTAATTGTACCAAGTTGATTTTATTTATTTTACTGTCAATAAAAGCGGCACTTGCTTCTCTTAATCCTCTGGAACAATCTACTCACTGGATACGCCATTTTGTGCATCCTCACCTTTCTACCATCTTTACATATTGCATTTCTATTTACATATCCTATTTTTGATAATAGTATTGCTGTTTGTTAATATCCCCCAAGTATTTTTCAATTCTTTTTAGGAATCACTCCACTTATTTCTTAGAACATTTTATACCGTAATATCTCAATATACTTTTTAAAATTCCATTTGTAACTTATTTACATATTATACTTCAATTTGCATACCTCTTGTGTTCCTATTTGTTTGTTAACTTTGCAAGTCGATATAAGGTCTTAGTATATTCCTTTCAGGAAAACAATCAAATTATTTCCTTTACCATTTTGAATTTTGAATTCAATACTTTTTTTCATACACTAAGTTATTTGAATATTATATTTAAATTTGAATACCACAATGTTTCTACTAGTGCTGTTTGTTATCTTTCTGGGTCGATTAAATTTATTATTTTTTCTCAAGAAAGCAATATACCCTAATTTTATATCTTATGTTGTAATATATCTTCTTCATTCTATAAAACATCTTTACATATTGCATTTTTATTTGCATAACACATTATTACTTTATTAGTTTTACACGAAGTTAATAAGATTTTGCTAATAGAATCTAATATTTGTTAGCGATCTTTACTCATTATTCACCTTTATTCACATACGGTGTTCAATTTATCTGTTTTTACTACTAATTCTAGTATTGTCTTATTTTTATGAAGTTAATAAATTGGGCACTTACTGTTCTTAATCCCCCGGGCTTTCAAAATACGTCGCAAATATGCTTGATATTGTATTCAAATTTGCATATATTGCATTTTACTGTTAGTTCTAGTGTTGCTTTATTTCTCAAACTAATAAAATTGGTAATTATCCTTCATAACAAATTCTATAAACCATTCTTCTCAGAAATCTTTATATCTTCTTTATCACTTATAACTGATTTGCATATTGTATTCAATTTACATATCAACATATATACATATTCAAAACTAATTCTTGTGATCGGTTACTTTTGAAATCAATAAAATTCCATTACATTTTTTATTATGCTCTGAACGTCATTTAGCGCATACCATTTACCTATTGATAAATATTTTTAACAGCTTTGCATATTGTATTTCATTTACATATCAACATATTCAAAGTTGGTTCTTGTGATCGGTTACTTTTGAAATTAATAAAATTCAATTACATTTTTTATTATGCTCTGAACGTCATTTAGCGCATACCATTTACCTATTCTTGATTCTTTGTAACAGCTTTGCATATTGTATTTTTATTTACATATCAAATTTCACCGCAAGTTATAGTAATCGCTTACTTCCGAAGTCAATAATGTTCAAATTTCACTTTTTATTATATTCTGTGCCTCATTTTGCACACATTAAAAATAATCTTTATTTCAAAACATATTTGCATATTATATTCTAGATAAAATTGGCGTGACCGCTGGGAGGATTCACCACTGATGAGCCAAGACTCCCCCCCATATATTTTTCATCGAAGTAAGGACAGTAGAAGTTTGATTTTATTTATGAAAAGAAACATTCGCGTCTTAATGTTTTTATTCGTTATATATTGTATTCTAAATTACATATAATATTTTTACTGCAAGTATTGGATTATTGATCAAATAAATAAATAAAAAGTTTCTTGTTTTGAATTCTTCTAATTCCTTCTAATATAGAAGCCTCCAAACAAGCAACAATTCAAAGCTTACACAGACAATATGGGACATTTCTGATCATTTAGGTATTTACAGAGAAGGAAGTGAAAGCCTAATTAGGGTTGGTAGTTCAGCCCACCCAGTAAATGTTTGTCCATAATGTCATTAATGGTCCATGTCAACACTACTTGTCATACGTTACGTAACATTCTACATGACAAATACTAAAACAATTAATCTATGAATATTCATTACAAGTATTTTTATTAAGAAAAAGGCATCTCCTTATCGTGCAACTGAAAGTTGCTGATGGCTTGCGCCATCTATCGGAATAAATATCAACTATTCTCGTTGATTTTTTAATTTTATTCCAGAATTGGCCAAATACCCATTCTTGATTAATCAAGAAAAGCTAACCACGGACGCATTTCGGGCTATTGGCCCTCATCAGCGTGGTGAAAGCTGTATCTCAACGACCAAAAAATTAGTCATTAAGGCATCCTGAAAAATCATGAAACGGGTAGTTAAGGCCAGAATTGCGTGAGAACGCTACACAATGTGAAAGGTATTCACATATGTATTATATATGTAGGGTCGGTGGAAGGCTTGTCTAAACCGTTGTTTTTCAACCGCTACGACCCGGGTTCGATTCCCGCATTGGACACTTTTTTCTGATTTAAATAATGCTCCAATGGTCCCGATTCTTGCAAAAGTCCAACCCGACCAGTAAGTGCAAGTAACCAAACGGGGCTCTGGCACATTTGTAAGTGCAAAGTCGAACTGCTTTTCACATGTGTAGACATGTGGTGCACTTACAGTAAAAGCAGTCGCCTACTCTTACCCACCATGGGTATCATGGCCTGTACCATGTGTACTAGGGATAAGCAAAAAAAGGTATTGCTATAATCATCAAAGCTTATACCTATAGCCTTCTCTCTTGGATATCTTAACTAATAATTTATCTATAATGTTATATAAAATTTTAAAAAATTCGCTTGGGCTACTTACATAATATATATATATTATGAAAAAAAATCTCCTTATCGTGCAACTGAAAGTTCCTGATGGCTTGCGCCATCTATCAGAATAAATATCAACTATTCTCGTTGATTTTTAATTGCACCTTATCCCGGTACAATATCACATTTGTACTATTTTTCATATATATATGTGAAAACTGTTAAAGGTCTTCCAAGGTGTAGAGTGGTACTGGAAAACTCTCCACGCCCTGCAGAGTGGAAATCTTGGGAATGTCCACATATATATATATATAGTATATATAATACACATATGTTACATTTAACCAACATTTAAGTACTGGTAAAACAAGAGTAAATAAAGAGTAAAATACGAGTAATAAGTTAACGAATGAGAGAAGACATTAAGACGTGAATGTTTAATTTCACAAATTAACTTATACTGTCGTTACTCAGAAGACAGAAGTTTGATTTGTGAAAAGAAACATTCGAGTCTTAATGTCGTAATTCGTGGTATATATATGGCGTGTTATTACCTTGTATTAATTTGTGAGGTATAATTTACTTAAGGTTATCTAAAGAAGTGGAAGAGGCGATGACAGAGACGCCATATACATATTCAGACTGTGTATATTTGCATATATTGACAAGATGTCAATTAAATTAAGTTAATTATAATCGTCTGAATAATTCGTTTGATTTATATAACATGGGTCTGTTTGTAGAACGAAATTTGAAAATTATCCCGCATGTGTTTCTTTTGAACGAAAATTCGAAATTTTATTTTAAAAAGAAATAACGATTATTTCTAACCTTAAGGATGAAGTATGAAAAGATGAATTGTGAAGAGTAATGATAAACGGAAAAATAAAGTATCCAGGGATGGGAATCGAACCTATTTACAATGTTCCGCTTACCGGGAAGATGCCATGTCTACTATGGGTCTGTTTGTTGTATGAGGAGAGAAATAGGAAAATTTCAAATAAGTTTTTAGGCCTTCTTACCACATTTCTTGGATCGTTACAATTTATTTATTATTAATTTTGATCAAAACCTAAGTTTCTTACCCCTTAATTTCGTAAATTTGTCTTTAAGTAATTCTTTCATTTACAGTGTAACTCAAGGTTTCATGAAAAGTTAAATCATGAAGATTTATTCTAGTAGAAGAATATTGCTATATGTGCGAACTGAAAGATTGAATTCTGAAATTTCTGGTACTCTAGTTCAATATAAAAGGAAGGTGTCGAAGATATACGACATATATATATACATATATACCTCTCATATATATATATTAATTTATTAGAATATATTAATACATACGATATATGTGGTTTATTTTGCTTTCATGAAACATAATAATTTATATGGAATATATATATTTTCAAAATTTCCAAAGTATATATATATATATATATATATATATCGTGAATCTTTATATAAATAGTCATTTAATATTCCATTTGAATCATATGCATCATAATATTTTTGACCACCGCATTAGTAATATTACCAATATAGTAATTAATATATTTTCTCAAAGAGAATATTACAACAGATAGAAAACATAAAACTATATATTTATATTAATATATATTTATTAATATACACAAGCATATATAACTATATATATGGTTACCCATATATATTCACTTAAGATATTTTTAATTAAGATTAGTGTTGAAAAAGAGAATATATATCAGAATATGTACATTTGTAAACAAGGTAAAATAATTCTGTATTCATATAATATTAAGAATATATGAAATATATTCAAGCATATGTAAAAAGGTTTAATAAAGATCCTTACTGGGTCCAAACACACCAGAATGTTATGCATTCATAGAAAAAACATAAGAAAGTTTTACCTTTCAGCATGTATATCGGGATTCAGACAATAACTCTGAAATTTACACTCATGGTCAAGCTTAAAGGAAGTTGTACCTTTCACCATGTATATCTAGATTCAGGCAATAACTCTGAGTTACACTCATGGACAGAACTTAAAAGAAGTTGTACTTTTCAGCATGTATATCGGGATTCATACAATAACTCTGAAAGTTACACTCATGGACAGAACTTAAGGAAGTTGTACTTTTCAGCATATATATCGGGATTCAGACAATAACTCTGAAATATATTCGATACACAGTGACCTTTATTGAAGACACACGAAATAACCTAGTGTGAACAAAATTGTCTCTGTCTTCTTTCATTCCACATCCTCAAGTTTTGTCCATGAGTGTAAAGAAACAAAGAGAAGAGTTGAAAATAGAAAATCATGATACCATTAAAGGCATTGCTTGTGCAAAAGTCGAACTGCTTTTTGCATGTGTAGGCGTGTGGTGCACTTACAGTAAAGGCAGTCGCTAACTACCCACCATGATTATCATGGCCTGTACCACGTGTACTAGGGATAAGCGAAAAAAGGCATTGCTACAGAGCAGAGAATGCGTAGATAAGAATGAAAAACGGAAAGTTAATCTCTATTAAGGAATGGTGTAAAATAAGGAAATTCTCAGATTGTAGAAAAATAAAATTTGTTCGCTGACCAGGATATGACCGTCAAAAAGACGTCTTTTTATTTCATCGTATATTCCCTTTAAGGAATAATTTTATTTAAAAAAATAGCATTTTACGAATTTCCAAAAGCATTTCTGAATGATATTATATAAACACATTCATTTTTCAAAAATATGCAATAAAAATAACTTTAAATATCCATTTTTATATTTCTTGGAAGGCTTAGATTATCAGTGGTGAACTTTCTCAGAGATTTCACCAATCCAATTCCACCAGATCCAAGCTATTGTATGTTATTTATATAGTATATCTGAACTTGGAGTCTTGGTGAAGGGGTTTAACTACACTATGGAAATATGTTTCTGTAGAGATTTCTCACATTAGATATGTAGTGTATTTAGGTAGATTTAAAAGTAGAAATATATTTTAGGCTTTATTTATTTAAATGGTTTCTATTATATTACACCGGAGTAGAGATGCAAACTTAAGAATTACAAGTTAACAATCGAATTATATGATGATAAATTATATGTTATGATATTATATACAATATACCGCAGAATCTGTGGATTTAATATTATTATTATATTAATATATTATAAACAATATTATATAATTAAAATATTGCCACGTTTTTATTTTTAAAACGCTAATTTTCTGTTTTGCAAAACTTTAATTTTAAAGTTCATTATTTTAAAAGTGAAATGTTTGTTAATGGAATAGACATTTTACCTCAACTCATTTTATTGCCGCTTTCTTTTACAAGCCATTTGTTTTTATATCTATTTTTACATATCGTTTTTATTGAGTTTTTACTAAATTTGCATGTACATCATTGACTTTTAATGAATGAGAAAAAGAAATTGAAAATAAACATATGAAAAATTAAAGTAACATTTTAAAGGAATTTATGTACAATTGAAAATTGTTTTTTGTAACGTCTCAATATAAATATACGACAAGATTGAATTTCAATGTAACACTATTTTTGAAGAAATGAAAGAGACGATTTTATAAATGCCTATCATACTTAATAATATATCATAGAAAGTAAAGAAATATTAATATTTTATTCTAAACTTAAACAGATATTTAGAGAATTGAGATAAAATGGTTATAGAGTAGCTTCCTTAGAAAGGTTCAAGTACATGAAATAGGTAACCATGAGTCGACATGGTTTTACCCAGATTTAATAGATTTTCGTTTGGGGGGGTTGGTAGAGAGGCGGTCGAATTCAGACAGCTAAGACCTAGGATCGAATCCCGTCTTGAAAACCTTTTTTTATGAAGAAAATATTGCTTCTATATATCGATTGTTGTAAATTTCCTACCCCATTAGTGAATGTAAGTAATCAAACGGGTTTCCTGGCATACTTGTAAGTTCAAAATTATGAAATGCTTACTACGTGTGTAGATATTCGTTACATTTATAGGATAAGCAGTCGCTAATTATTACCCACCATGATTATCATGACCTGTGTGACGCGTTTTACTAGGGGTAACATACACTCATTAACAAAATTTAAGGAAGTGGTACATTTTATCATGTATATCGGGATTCAGACAATAACTCTGAAAGATATTACAGTGATCTTTATTGAATACACACAAGATAAGTGTAAACAAAATTGCCACTGTCTCAAAAAAAAAAAAAAAAAGACGACCGACGACATAAAATAATTTCTACTTCCTTAAGTTTTCTCCATAAGTGTAGATTTTACAGTACAGATTTTTCTTTAAAATTGTAATCATTATAACACTATTTTTTTACTACAAACAATTTGCTACTGCCCTTACTGTGATTCTGGAATGGCCGAACTCATCAGTGGGGAACCCTCTTAACGGTATCGCTGGTGAAATCTGCCAGAACGATCACTTTATATTAGGGTATTCTGCTTATAAATCCGGATATCTTGTAATTACTAGTGAAAATGTATTTTAAAGTGAATAGACACCTTGGTTTTGAGAGATATTGTAGATAAAACTGTCTAAAAACAGATAGGAAGGTTCACCACTGATAAGCCAAGCCTTCAAAATATTTTTCACATCGAAATAAGAGTAACAATACATTAATATTAATCCCAGACTACCGTTAATATCGAATTCTTCTAATAGATGGTACGATACAAACTCCTTCTTCAATTAATTATCAACAGTTTAACACTATAAATCTTCATTATAAAGATATATATATATGACATAATAAAAATATGATTTTTATTAATCATAATATAATTAAAATTCTAGAACAAAATAATTACATAACCATAATATTTATTAAAATTGTTTTCCTAATATAACTGAAATTATAACTTAAATAATAAAATTAAAAATAAAAACTAAACACAGAGTTAATTTTTAAAATGTAAAGGAATGCCAAACAAAAAGAATATAACCTAATTTTTTTTTATAATAATAACGTTGTTGATTGTCTTTGTATGTAAAACTGTTTGCTTTGAGAAATAATCAAAATAAATATAATTCAGGACATAAAAGGTTATTATTCTTTTTTTTTATCCACGACTGCATGAAAGGTAACGTATCTAGAATATACGTTTTTATGACATATATAAAGATATAACTACTATAATAAAATACCTAATTATAAATATTCTATATGGAACACAACATAATTATCGATGCTTTTTAATTTTCACAGAATTGGTAAAAATGATCTTTCTTGATTCATTAAAAAACTTCCGTTAGTAAAAAAACTTATCACATACGTTTTTCAGGCTGATGGTCCTCATCAGCGAGTTGCAAACTCGACCAAATTAACTGGTTTTTAAGGCTTCCTATAAAATCAAGGAATGGATATTTATGGCCTTTACGGCCTGAGAACAAGAAAAATATTTGAAAAGCAATCAACATCCGTAAATCCTCATTCTATAAACATTGATAAAAGTAATCACCCTATTTATCGAACCTTAAAACAAATGTAAAACAAGCCATCATAATCCGTAAATCTGTATCTATAAGCATCGATAAGAGAAAGATAACATTTGTCTAACCTTAAAACAAATGTATAAAAGCATTCATAATTCGTAAATCCAGATCCATGAAGGTTGATAAGGAATATATTCCGTTTATCGAACCTTAAAACAAATGTAAAACAAGCCATCATATAATCCGTAAATCTTTATCTATAAACATCGATAAGAGAAAGCTAACATTTGTCTTACCCTAAAACAAATGTATAAAAGCATTCATAATTCGTAAATCCACATCCACGAAGGTCGATAAGAAATATATTCCGTTTATCGAACCCTAAAACAAATGTAAAACAAGCCACAATATAATCCGCAAATCTTTATCTATAAACACCGATAAGAGAAAGATAACATTTATCTAACATTAGACAAATGTAAAACAAGCATTCATATATCTGTAAATCCACATCTATTAAGTTCGATACATACAATTGATCGAACTGTAGAACCAATGAAAGGCTCACCACTTCACGCCTAGGAGTTGTTAGCGAACCATTGTGTGGAGGAAGAAGATGAAATCTCATCCAGAGCCGAGGTGACGAGGGAGGAGGGCGGGGAATTGTAGCTGTCGGGAGGCTGGAAGTGTGCCAGAGACCTGTCGACCGAGAGCAGCCCGGGTATTTGCCAGCTTGGGTTACCTAGATCCGCCGCAAGCATTTTAATGATCCCAATCAATTACACGCCCGGTTAGATCCCTGTAAAAACTTGGGAAGATCCTGAATCAATTCTCTTTAACACTTCTCATGTATGCGTCAAAATCTTGCTGTCCCTTATTTTTATCACGAGACAATATTCCATTGTAGTTATGTGATATGATCAAGGGACTTTAAAATGTCACACGTATCATCATTGAATATACAAGGCATACAATTGTCAAGATTTGTCTGAGTCAGGTGTCAAATTATATTGATAAACATTTGCAGTTTTTTCTCTGATCAGTTTTAGCGGGAAGAATGTTGTTTTTGTTTGTTAGTGAACCAATGTCTCACGCCTTCTCACCGAATGTGGCCATGTTTGTATATAAGAGGGAACTAAGGGAATGCAGAGGGGCGAGATCTGCGTGATGTTTCCGTGGCTGGTGTTCTCTTCGCATCCCTGTGTGACCCCAATCCGATCCCTACCAACGCTTCAATAAAGATAAATACTGTTTTTATTTTATTTTACAAATCGTGAGTTTTATTTACTTCCTTTTTGTTGTTGGTGTTGTATTCTTGAGTGCACGCTTTTCTGTGTGTGTTAAGTTGCTCTTATTTTAGGCCCTAGTATATTGCGTTTTTGTGTGATAACCCGTAATAGTAACATTTGTCACTTGAAGAGAGAAGAATTCACGATGACTACATGATTGCTGGAGTTAGACTCTTTATCGTTGAAAGAGCCTCGTGAAAACTGTACATTGTCTCGTTGTGCTTCACCTTTTCACTCTATCTCTTCACCGGTTCTGTCCTCCCAAGAGAACAACAGTCTTCGATTTCCAGACTTAAGTCTGGTCATCTAAAGACAATGACTTTCCAGAATGGTTGCAAGGTTTTCCCACTGTGTACTAAGTGCAATTCTCAGCCTGCAACCCCAAGACATATTATTGACTGTATTGACTTATCCATTGATGAGCTCTACTCTTCCCCGGCAGACACCATCAAAAATCTCAAGCTTTACAAGCTTGATACCTTAGTGTGATTGAGTGGAGATAAGAAAGAAGAAGAAGAAGAAGACTCTATTTCTTAGATTAGTATATCTTTACCATTGACGGATGTTAATGAAGGTGTTTGAAATCCTAATCAATTATGGCAATCTGATGTGAACAGGTTGAAAGGACAATCGCAAAATTCTCTCCATTCTGCTATCAGCCAGTTGTTCTATTTGAAAATGTGGTCGTACATTATTGTCATTGATTATTTTATCAATTTTGTAATTTATGGTCATGTTAATCATTTAAATTCTTCCAATTTCTCTTCTCAATAAAAGGACACTATGCAAATATCCAGCAGTAACTTGTTCATTTCTAGGGTCTCTCCTTGTCAGTTGACAATCTATTTCTATATCAACAATTGATTGTTTTTTCACATCTAAATCATCAATATTTTTTATTCAATTAACAGTATTTATGTTTTTATTTTTCAATTGGAATGAAAATTTCATTGTTCATCTAACCTATTTCTTCCCTTGATTGTGATAAATATAGGTGCAACGATCAGAAAAAGTGTTTTTTCGCCAATATTGCATCGGTAAATACCTCTTTCATGAAGTCCTATTTAACTCTACAAATATATTATTTAATACAATTTTAGAATTATCTATTTTAAAACACATATTTCTTACATATTTGTTTAAGCTTATGCTCATAGATTCTTATAAATACAAATACTTGTACCTTTAACAAAAATTCCTCAAGATTAAAGATTTTCTTTAAATTATTTCAAAAGTTCAAATACAATATATCAATCAGGATAATTATAAGTTTATTAATTAAGTTTCACTACCGGATATATAATAAATAATAATAAATACAGCACAATTCAATATTAGAGCGGTCTTGAAGATTAAACTACCGAAACCGCTGGGAGGGTTCATTACTGATGAGCAAGGCCCCTCTCAATATTTTTTGAAATCGCAAGAAAAAAGAGAAACTTGTTTGTAAAAATATATAGGTACCTAGAGAGGCATCTCTCCCTTCAATTATGAATCACTAGGCGAATGGCCCGGGCAACGCCCGGGTTTTACCCGAGTGCGAATATATTTTAAAAACGTTGTCTTGGGTGGTCGCTATATACAGGGTGGTCTGTATAGACAGGTGTATGTATCACACAGCTGATAACAGGGTTGTCTAGAGTGGCCGCTATAGTCAGGGTGGTCTGTATAGACAGGTGTATGTATCACACTGCTGATAACAGGGTTGCCTAAAGTGACCGCTATAGACAGGGTGGTCTGTATAGACAGGTGAATGTAACACACTGATGATAACAGGGTTGCCTAAAGTGACCGCTATAGACAGGGTGGTCTGTATGGACAGGTGGATGTATCACACAGCTGATAACAGGGTTGTCTAGAGTGGCCGCTATAGACAGGTGTATGTATCACACAGCTGATAACAGGGTTATCTAGAATGGCCGCTATATACAGGGTGGTCTGTATAGACAGGTGGATGTATCACACAGCTGATAACAGGGTTGTCTAGAGTGGTCGCTATAGACAGGGTGGTCTGTATGGACAGGTGGATGTAACACACTGCTGATTACAGGGTTGCCTAAAGTGACCGCTATTGACAGGGTGGTCTGTATAGACAGGTGGATGTAACACACTGCTGATAACAGGGTTGTCTAGAGGGGGGCAGGGAGGCCACGTGTTCGCTGGCAGCCAATGGGCGCGCATTCTATCCGTGAGCTTCAGACAGAATAAGGCAATTATATATATAGATAACGATACATTATTTTTCTCACCCAGTAAAAAACTTCAAGTGATGATCCAGAATAAGCCACAACACCAGTTTTGGCAAATTCAGACAATGGTATACAGGTTGGCTTTAGTCAAAATGTATATTTTGTTAAATATACAGGGTGCGGTAGATAAGTAATGAAACTCAGTCTAGAAAAACAAATTTATTGATCCGATTTGTACAAAACGTTAATATTCTTCAAAGAACTCGCCTTGGGCGTCGACACAACTTTGCCAGCGCGTATTCCAAGCTTCATAGGCCCCACTGTAGTCCGTTGGAGTTATCCCAGTTAGTGCCTTCGTAACAGCACGTTGAATGTTCGGGATATCGTCGAAACGATGACCCTTCAGGCATCTTTTTACCTTCGGAAATAGGAAGAAATCAGGAGGACTCATGTCAGGGCTGTATGGTGGCTGTGGTAGAATTTCAACTCCAATTCGGGTCAAATAGGAGGTCACGAGGAACGCTGTGTTTAGAAAAAAAAAACAAATTACATATAGACATTACCTCTTCTTGCAAACCCACGAGCCTCTGTGTTTAAGCTATGGTCTCTTACGGATAAATAGATCACTTACTCGGCCTTCTGGCCAAGATAAAAGTGAATAGTTCTATTCAATTTTGTAACTACATTCATGAACAAAACTTGAAAAAGTGGAAAGTCTTTGAAGTCTCCAGTCGTCTGTTTCCTTTTTAAGAAGACAGACAATTTCATTCATACTTCGTTATCTAGTGTATCTTCAATAAAGGTCATTGTAATATCTTTCAAAGTTATTGTCTCAATCCAGATATACATGCTAAAAGGTACAACTTCCTTAAGTTTTCTCCATGTGTGTATATTGGAAACATTATATCGTTTGTGAAAAAATAGTACAAATGTGATATTGTACTGGGATAAGATGCATAAATTAAGAAAAGGTCATCTCCTTATCGTGTATCTGAAAGTTGCTGGTGGCATGCGCCATCTATCGGAATAAATATCAACTATTCTCGTTAAATGTATGTACTGATGAACTGATTTTCGTATTCTCTACAAGAATAGTTGATATTTATTCCGATAGGTGGCGCAAGCCATCAGCAACTTTCCGTTTCATGATAAGGAGATGCCTTTTTCTTTTTATATCGTTTATAAGTACATTATATTTTTAGTAGTTTATGTGTATTTTTGTAGTGTAAATCACAACAGAGAAAGTATTGAATTCCTTAGTATCACGAGAAACATTTCAAATTCGAGAATGGAATTTGAGTAAAGAGAAATTTGATATTAATAGTTTCTAAGAAATACTTTTTTTCTGAATGTATCAAGTTTTGTTTCTAAAGGAATCTTTCAACTAGTTACTCATCTTTGTAAAAATATTTTCCTTCAAAACTATTCTTAAAATTTGAAGATTTCTTAAGTTAACTTTCAGGAAAATTTCTCTT
This sequence comes from Cordylochernes scorpioides, assembly GCA_030710605.1. Lineage (NCBI taxonomy): Eukaryota > Metazoa > Arthropoda > Arachnida > Pseudoscorpiones > Chernetidae > Cordylochernes > Cordylochernes scorpioides. The sequence goes on along the minus strand of CP092872.1, from coordinate 87,165,791 downwards.
AAATATCATTGAATGAATGAAATATTTCATCCACAAATTGTGTTCATATTTTAAAATGTATAAATCAGATATTCATATTCTCTTATGCATGGTTTGTGGATATGTATTCGAATTATATGGTCTAAATATAGATATCCTATGTAATCTATAGATGGAATTTTTGACAGGAGAAAATTGATCTATAAAAACATAGTGCACCTCTCCGTCAAAATAGACGTCAAAGCTAGACGCCATCTATTGATAATTGCCGTAAACTAGCGGCCTCGGGTCGTTGACAAAGCCACAACACCAGCTTTGGCAAACTGAGAAGCTCCACCTAGAGACCATAGTTTCGGACTAATGACCTTCTGCAGCCTAGGGCTGACTAGATGTCGTCTAGTTTTGATGTTCATTTTGACGGAAGAGTCGTCCTAAGCTTTTATACAATATATAGGTGTAAATTCTTACCGTGTATATATAACCAATTCAATATGTACTTAATAAAGACACATTTCTCAAATGCTCACCAAGAAATAACATAAATACAATATATAAACTATAAGCATATTACTTTCTCAAATTCAAGCCAATAGCGGAATTCACATCTTGCAAATAATAATAAAAAAACACCATTATAATAAACTTCATAGAATAATACACTAATGGACAAAACTTAAGAGAGTTCAACCTTTCAGCATGTATATATTTTAATTTCATTATTATATTTATTTTGTTCTAAGGAGAATACGTTCGAATACATATATGTGAAATCCGCCGTTAAATAAACAAATAAGGAGTGGTTTATGGCTAAAATATGAAACGTCCTTAAGTTTTGTCCATGAATGTAGATAGAAATACAGTAGAATCTCCTATAACGCGAGTTTTTACAACGCGATTTCGTACAACGCGATAAAAAAATTGCGACAAATTTATTTATACAACGCGAATTTAACGCGTTATAAAATAAAATACATGATATTTGTCACTAACAATTTACCCTAACAACATTCGCGTTATACAAGTTTTATTTTGTACAACGCGAATTCCTATAACGCGATTTCATACAACACGGAACACATTAATCGCGTTATAGGAGAGTTTACTGTACCATAAATTCGCTATGATGAATTCACAACAAAAATATCCATATATGGATTTTAACTTTTAATCTTAATTTATATTTAGACATTTTTAATTTTAATTTAGACATTTTTAATTTTAATTTAGATACTTTTCATTGTAATTTAGACACTTTTCATTGTAATTTAGACATTTTCATTTTAATTTAGATATTTTAAATTTTAATTTAGACACTTTCATTTTTATTTAGACATTTTTAAATTTTAATTTAGACATTTTTAATTTTAATTTAGACACTTTTCATTGTAATTTAGACATTTTCATTTTAATTTAGATATTTTAATTTTAATTTAGACACTTTTCATTGTAATTTAGACATTTTTCATTTTAATTTAGACATTTTTCCTTTTAATTAAGACATTTTTCATTTCAATTTAGACATTTTTCATTTTAATTTAGACACATGGACTTTTCGAATAAAAAGTCCATGTGTCCAAATTAAAATGAAAAATGTCTAAATATAAATTGTCTAATTAAAAGTTAAAAACCTATAATGCAGTATGTGATGTAATGAGAAAACACATTAATTCCTTCAACAGACTGCGTTTAGTTTAAGCGTCTATTTTAACCAGAGTGGCCAAGTTTCTATTCATAGATATGTCAAAGGTTTCACGCAAAAATATCACCCCAATACTATAAATTTAAATCAGTATATACAACTTTTCATGTAAACTCCCACCATGTATATCACATAATACAATATTTAAGGTTACCCTGTTGTATATAAATCCTTTTTTCAAGCACAATGTGTAGACAAAATAATAATAGTGGTATTGATCTGTAATATTATATATAATTGTTTGCTGTATATATACTGAATGTAATATTTAAATCAAAGATACAATTCTTTCATTGGCCTTGTATAACGAGAGTGGTGTACGCGTGCTCGCATGTTCTAGTGAAAAACACAAACATCCTCGATAAAGAGAGGCGAGTTGCCCCTCGAAATATTGGAACAATAAATACATTATACAACTAATATATGCATCTTTTTAAAATATAATTTTAATTATGGATTTTTCAATCTTCAAAATAATATAATATGTAAGTAAAATATTATTACATTTACATACGCCACACATTACTACAATAAACTCCCATTCTTGTATTTACACCGCAATTATAAGTTTATCTCAAAAGTTCGTAAACATATTATCATTATGATTTATATTTTGTTAGTGTTTACGAACTTTTGAGACAACCTTGATAATATTGGACACCTTAGTAAAATTATAACAGAATTCTTATAGAAGAATTATTTAATCTCTGATTTTCTATATCAAGGGTGGCCAATCAGCAGATGGGTCAAATTTCAGAATTACAAGGTTGTCCTAAAAGTTCGTAAACACTTGCAAAACATAACCATAATATAATATAATATACTGCGGCCTGTGATTGTAAAAACAACACTTGAAGTTACACCGCATGAGTTTCTTTTCAATGAAAAATCAAATTTTATTTCAAGGTGAAATCTTGACTATTTCTAACCTTTTTGGATGAGGTATTAATTAACTTTATTAACATCATGAAACGCGATATCCCAAACTCAGGGATATTTGCGCCAATACATTTCACTGCATTACAGCAATACGGCTATATACAATCCTGTTCAATTCATTATTTTACATAAATTAACTAAAGAAAATTGTCCAAAGAGAAAAACAAACAACAAAGCAAAACACACAGAGCAAGCATCGCAGTTCTTTTTTTTTTTTTCTAAGATTCCTTCTCTTTTTTCCAATTCAAGAGAAAGTTGTATATGTATTTACAAAATTGATCAAAATTTTTATACTTTTCTTTTTTGTCTACAAATTCATCAAGCTGTCCAATACGACCAAATCTATTTTCCCTAAAATCCCGGAAAATTGGGCACTCCAGAAGTAGATGTCTCGCGTCTTGAATTTCACCTCCGCAGAAGCATCCTGTTTCCTTCACGACGCCGATAGTTGCCAAAAATTTCCCAAAATTGCCATGATCTGTAATGAATTGGATATTATAAAAATTTGGACGGAAAAATCTTGGAATTCCTAATACGAAAAAGCTTCTGAAAATTTCATTAGTGTTCTCAAAAATTTCATTCATTTTTGCGTGTAAGAATGATTTGACTATACTTGGAGCATGGGGTTCGTAAGTAATTAGATCTTCAATGGACATTTGAGCTAGATCAAATTTGATTATTCTGGATTCTATATAATCTGTTAGGAGTGGAATTTTTGCCAAGCTATGCACACAGTTTGATGAAGTGGTTTTGTATGCTCTAACTGCCCATAAAATGATCTGGTACTGCATGGAGTTCAGTTTTTGTTTACAACGATTGTTTAAATATTTGAACCAAATTTCAGAACCGTATGTAAGTACAGGCCTAATGATTGTTTTGAATAAAGTTAACCTCTTTTCAGTGTCTAAACCCCACATATTGCCACTTAGTGAACATAATAAATTTTTCATACGTCCTGCCTTACACAGAATATCATTAACATGCGGTGTAAAGTTAACTTTGTTTTTCCATTTGTGAGTAGAAAATTTCATTCCCAGAATTTTTACTTGCTTGACCGGCATTATTATATTGTTATTAACCTTAATAGGTATTTTTTGTCTGTTATGTAGGTATAGCATATTAGTCTTCTCTGTACTGATCGTTAATTTATTTCTATTACACCATTGGATCACATAATTTAAGGTGTATTCACTTGCGGTTTTTAGTCCTTCAATAGTCTTATTCCAGCAAATTATTGTAACGTCGTCTGCATAACATATAATATCTGCATTCATTGAATCAAAATTTATCAACAAATCATTTAGCAAAATATTCCATAGAAGTGGAGATAAAGGTCCACCCTGTGGACATCCTTTAGTTAGTTTCTTATAAAAAGTTTCTGATTCGTATGTAAATTTCACCTCCCTTTCATTATTCAAATAAGATTTTATGATCCGTATTAAATCTGAAGGAACATCATCATTATCCATTCTTTTTATAATAGCAGGCCACCATGCATTGTCGAATGCACCCGCAATATCTATAGCTATCAAGGAAGTCAATTCATTTTGTTTATGTTTCAATATAGTTTCTATAATTTTATCCATTCCAGTAATTGTTGATCTAGATTTCATAAAACCATGCTGCCTTGAGCTCATTAAATTATTCTCTAAATAATAGTTACTTAATTTATTTTTTATTATATTCTCAAATGTTTTAGATAGATTAGATGTCAATGATATAGGTCTATAACTTTTATTTATTTCATAATTCGTTTTGCCTGGTTTTGGAATTATTTTTAAGAATGATTTTTTCCATTCATCCGGATAATATCCCATTTCTATACATTTATTGAATAATTTATGCAGAATTGGGATTATTTTTATTTTAGCCTGTCTAATCATATTGTTACTAATGTAATCAGGGCCCGGTGCTTTTTTAATATTTGTTTTTAAAATTGTTTCCTCTATTTCCTTAGATTCGATATAAACACTACTTTTATTTTTATATTTAGGCGTATAATTTCTAATCAAAATATGATCATCTTTATCCAAACCTCCAATATCATCCTGAAATAGATCGTTCATTAAACTTTTTATTTTGTCGGTCTTTAAATGATCTGGTAAATTATCTATTAGTGGTAATCCTAAATTTCTATTTTTCGATCTCAATGACTTGAATATCCTATAAGCATTACCAAATGAGTTATTTGAATGACTTTCTTCTATAAAAATTCTCCAACTCGCTCTTTTTGCCTTTTTACTTTTATTTAAATGTTTATTTCTCATTGATTTATAGGTCTTTTCAAGGACCTTTCCATGTCGGTAATACAAATTTCTAATATAGTGGAAATCGTTTTTCATTTTCTCCAGCTTCCCATCCCACCAGTATGTATTTGTTTTATGATTTCCGCTTCTTGTCTTGACATTTAGTGACAGATAAGCTGCCTCTTTAATTATTTGTGTGAGAGTCTTTACAATGTTGTCAATATCTTTGATGTTTGACGCGTGGTTTATCATGGTGATAATATTATCTACGTCTTGTATTGCTATTTTTTCGGTAAATGTTTTCCAATCAGCATCTTTTTCTATAAATTTCCATGTTGAGTTTTGAACTGTCCTTTGCCTGTTAAAATTGTGATAAATGTCAAAGGTTATTGCTACGTGATCTGAAATGTGCGTCAATATAGTCGTCTTCCAGTTTTGTACCAAACCTATTGATTTTTTGTTTGAAATCGTAAGATCTATAAAGCTAGAATTTCGGCAGGTGGGTATCTTAAGATTATGAATAAATAGGTTATGTTCATCTATGATGGAGTGGAATTTGAAACCATTGGAGTTTGTTGTCGGATCAAACCAGACTGGGTGTCTAGAATTAAAGTCACCACATAGTATAATAGGTTGTTGATTGTAGGTCTCCAGAAGCTCTTGGATAAATTTTCTATGAGTGTCATTAAATCTATGTGGATGTATATAAAGTTTGCGATAATAGTATTTGATTTTGCTGAATTTAAAGAAGTGGTTGTACAAAAGGAGTTTGTGAATTTATTGATTTTATTAAATTTTAAACTCTTATTCATAAAGATCGTTGCAGTATAAATTTGTTCATCTGTCGTTGAATGCACTATTTGAGATTCCAAATCGAAAATTACATCTCTATCAATCAGATAAGGTTCCTGTATTAGGATGATATCTGGTGGGTTGTCTTTTATAGAAGCTTGAAGCTCATTCAGTGCCAAGATACTTTTTCTTACATTTTGTTGTAAGCATTTAATTCCTTTTCCCTGCATGATATTCAAACTGAATAAACAAAAATCTTAGCTGCGAAATTTGCCTAATTGTCGGTTGGATCATATCTCGTTCGTTGGATAATTCTGTCTATCTGTATTTTGTATAGAGGACAGTCCGAGGAATTAGCTCTATGATTCGGCGAGTTTCTAAATTTAGGATGTTTTAGACAGTTATAACAATTGCAAATTTTTGAACAGTCATGAATTCCTTGCGCGCCGCATAATTTGCATATCTCGACGTTAGTACAATCGGCCAATTTATGGTTGGGATTAAATTGAAGGCATTTCTGACATTGTTTTACCAGAATCTTATCTTCCACAAAACAGCGTTCAAAGTCAGTATATAATTTATTATTCATATTTTTAAGGATTCGGTAAACCTTTGGAGAAACCCTAAGAACTATGTTGTGGTGGGGCTTATTCGATTTCATGCTAAACAAAACATAGGGTAAAGGTATGAAAGGTATAAAAGGGTAAATTATGAAGAGTAATGATGAACGGAAAAATAAAAGTGTCCAGGGATGGGAATATATTGGGTTTTATAACCTTAATATGTTTAAGAACTTTTGGGACAACCTTATAAAATTCACGTAAAAAGAACGCTTTATAAGACCCCACAATAATTCCTTATATTCCGACCATTTAAACATATTATAATACAATAATTCACATTGAGGAATTTTACACTAATACGTAAATTAACGCTATATAGAAAATTTATTAGTAAATTAAATTTAATTGCCATCTATCGTTAAATTTTACACAAATAAATTTACTGGCAATGCGTTTCTTTTAAATATCATCAAATATTATCTCTACAGACCTTACTGCAATGATATGAGTTATTGAATGAGAGGGCTTGGCTCATCAGTAGTGAACCCTCTCGGCGGTTTCGCCAAATTAATCTCTAGACCGCTCTACTATTGTATTGGATTGGTTTGGAGTATACCCTGTAATTTCTATGGAAGGCAGCTTAGGGGTGTTTAGTGAACTATGGACATATGCTTATAGTTATAGTTCACTACTGATGAGCCAAGCCCTCTCATTCAATAACTCATATCATTGCAGTAAGGTCTGTAGAGATAATATTTGATGATATTTTAAAGAAACGCATTGCCAGTAAATTTATTTGTGTAAAACTTTATATATAGAAAATGTAGATGTGAACATTCACGTTTTTCTACACCCCTATTGAACAAATTGCAACGTCTTTAATAATTTCTATCATTTTTGAACTATCTCTTAGCACATCTCTCATTACCTAAGCTAGGTTTCTTCTGAACATGGTCGAGTTTAATGCTTTCATTTCTTATATCTAGATGAGACGTTATTGGGTTATACTAATGTCTATATATTCAAGTCAAACATTGCCGCCAGGATTGTCTGAATTGTCACAGAATCTTGTCTAGAAAGTGACAAGACATTCTCACATAATAAATAACACGCACAATACATTTGATTTATCATGATGCGTTAGCGCGCCATCTGTTATCAAAATTCGAAATTATTATAGACGCGTATGATTCTTTTTAGATATAGATCAATAGATGGCGCGTTATTGCTTTGTGTTAATTTATGCCTAACTGGCCTTGTCTTTATTGTATGCGGAAGAGCATTGCTCGATTCAAATATTTGAATGTAATTCTACTATCCTATAAGCTTATGTTCATAGTCTTCTTGAAAACCATTTCTGAGATTTCATCCTTCAGTGCTGCGTATATAAGCAGAATCGTCCGTTACAGTATCAGAGCTCTGAGAAGCGGTCTGGTGGATTAAATTGGCGAAAACGCTGGGAAGGTTCACCACTGATGAGCCAAGCCCTCCCAATATATTTTTTTCATCGCAGTAAGGACAGTAGAAGTTTGTATTTTGTATAGAAGAAACATTCGTGCTTCTAAATCCGTTCATTTATTATGATTCTTTTTAAAAAATAAAAATTTCTACTGTCCTTACTGCAATGGAAAAATTAATGGGAGGTTTCACCACTGATGAACCAGTCCTTCCCATCAAATTTTTCCATTGCAGTAAGGACAGTAGAAATTGTTTATTTTTAAAAAGAATCATACGCGTCTATAATAGTTTCGAACTTTTATAAAATTTTATTTACGCCAATTAACATTTTTTAAAAATAATTAATTTCTACATTACACATCAACCTGTTATTTAATAGGTATCTATACCGTGTCTGTTCACAATTTGAATGCTTACTTTCTGATGTCTTGAATTTTGTTTGAAACAAGATTTTAACAAAGGTACTTACCGCGATTTCTTCATTCTTCAACCTGAAAATGTTATTGAAATACTTAAAGATAAAGCTATCTGGTACAATACATTTTCAAGCTGAAATTTCGTAGGTATTTATAACATGTCTATTCACAATTTTAATGCTTACTTTGTGGTAATAGGTCTTAAATATTGTTTGAAACAAGATTTTTAAAAGAAAAGGGTACTTACTGCGATTTCTTCATTTTTAACCTGAAAATGTTCTTAAAATACTTAAAGATAGGGCTATTTGGCGCAATGAATTTTCAAGTTGATATTTTGTAGGTATTTATAAATTATCTATTCACAATTTTAATGATTACTTTGTGGTAAGAGGCTTCGAATTTTGTTTGAAACAAGATTTTAAAAGAAAAAGGTACTTACTGCGATTTCTTCATTCTTCAACCTGAAAATATTCTTGAAATACTTAAAGATAGCGCTATTTGGCGCAAAATATATTTGCGTGCAAATATCTTCAAGTACTTGTTATTTTGGAAAGACTTCTTAATCCGATGAAGCTTCAGCTCTTTCGCCATATTGAAAGGAATGATTCTACATATTTCCGTAAATATTAGAGTGAATTGTAAATACACAGATATTTTTATGCGATACACCTACATCTATATACATGGAGATTCGTCTTTTATTTCTCATCTTTCTATTTGGATAAGTAACTTTAGATATTTCTTTAAGGAAATGAATTATTTTACATCTTTCTTGAGGCGAATAGCGATAAGGTTTAATATATTGGTCCATATTGACACCATAGCTCTTCCGAAAAGATTCCTCATATCTTTTGTAGGGATCATTTAATAAGATATATTTCATAATTTATCATTATAGAATAAATTTTGCATATTTCCTAAGTAGTCCTAAGTAAAATGTATATGAAATAGTTATTTATCTAATTTGACGAAAGCTCTCTTCGAAAAGAATAATATTTTTCTTTTTAAGATCACTTTAGTATATATATATATATATATATATATAGGAGAATTGTGCTCAATAATTTCTTCATGAAACAATTTTGTATATGCCCCGAGAATATGATCACAAATTCGTAATGAGCTAGTTGGTTCTGCAGCATAGTAAAGACGTATTTATTTCTTTTGAAATAATTCTTTAATTATTTCAGGTATCTTCACTTCTCGTTTATTTTTATCTTGGGAAAATGATTTGGTAAATAGGTTTATATAGTTTCTTAAATTATATATAATTTGAATCATTTAGAATGTTCTTTTTGAGGAGAGGCTGACTATTTGGTAGATTTCTATTTCTGCAATATATAAAAGGAAATATTTTATGTACTTCTTGAAAAATTCCAATGAATTCGTATTGAGATGATGAATTAGTATGTTTCCACAACTTTAACTGTGTAATTTTTCTTCATTGGCTTGATCTATATATATCATAAGGACTTGAATGAGATCTCAATACCATTTTTCACTTCATATTTAAAGTTTGTATTCAATTTTATCAATTATATTTTGTTCGTATTTGGTTTCTAAAATCATTAAATAATATTTATCACAATAGGTTTTGCATTTGTTCAAAGAACTGGTGGTATATAATAAACTTTTAATTTCATAGAATAAATTGATCAAATGAAAAGATGTTCCATTCTTCGAAGTTTTATCGTCAAAATCATTTAAATTGAATAAATATGGTTCAACATTTGTCTTTTAAGAGCTTGCTGAAATATGCACTAGACCATTCTTCATTTAATATTTCCATAAAATTTCTTTCTTCTCACGAAATTTCGAATATTTCAGATATGATCAAGAATTTATTCAAAACTAAAACATTATATTTGTAAACAATCTATCGTTTATACATATTTAACCTTTAAGAACACATTTGCTATTCCCGTTGTCATAAAGACGTTAATTGTTTGAGAAATCACTAAGTTATATTCAACATATACTGTATATTTTATTTCAACACACAAAACGCGATATCCCGGCTAGGGATAATTGCGTCGATTTACATTTTTTTAAAACAGAAACAGTTATAAACATATTATACAAGAAAAAGTAATCGAAATAAAAAGAGAAACAATAATATATATTAGGAACTTGAGCCTTTCAGGTTAGAAAGAAAATCATAAATATATTTACAAAAATAGTTAAACCTATGATAATTATCTCTGCTATTTACAAATTAATATAGATCTACAACATTATTTATTGTCTGTTGTCTAGCGGTGAAGAAGAGTGGGCATTCCAGCAGTAGGTGTCTCTGAAATATTTCACATAATAATAGAGATTTCATAAGAAATAGAGAATATAAATGCTGTATATTGACCAAATTAACCTAACTCCCGATGTCCAAATTTAATACATGTTCGAATTTAGATTTTTATGTCTAAGTTCTGGCGAATATCGTCACTAATGAATTATAAATTATTTTTATAGCATGATATTCATTGATTCAGATTTATATGAAAAATAGACACTTCAGTCAGTTAAAGTTTTTTTATTTTCTCAACGTTTCGACAAAAATCTTTTGTCTTCGTCAGGAGAAGTAAATAAAAATAAAGCATTTGGCAAGGCGTTAAAAATTGTTCTCCAATTGTTCTTTAAACGCCTTGCCAAATGCTTTATTTTTATTTACTTCTCCTGACGAAGACAAAAGATTTTTTTTGAAACGTTGAGAAAATAAA
>CP092872.1:87139727-87154882 GCA_030710605.1 Cordylochernes scorpioides | reverse complement strand
TTATATTAGTTCTTTAGTGGATGCTTTGTGTGAGGCATAGTGTCGCTTAATAGGTGGAAGCTCTTTAACAGACATCCTTTAGCTGATTGCTCTCACTTTGCTCTTTGTCAAATTCCGCATTCTGTATTTGCTCTTCTGATAGTTCTTTAGTGGCTGGCTGCTTTGTCAGTTGTGGCGTAAGGTCGCTTAATAGGTGGAAGCTCTTTAAAGAACATCCTTTAGCTGCTTGATCTCATTTTGATTTTGGTCCAATTCCGCAGCCTGTATTTGCCCTTGTGATAGTTCTTCAGTGGCTGCTTTGTGTGTTGGCATAATGTCACTTAATAGGTGGAGGCTCTTTAAAGGACATCCTTTAGCTGCTTGATCTCATTTTGCCTTTTGTCCAATTCCTTAGCCTGTATTTAAATTTCTGATAGTTCTTTAGTTGCTTCTTTCTGAATAGGTGGAGGCTCTTTAACAGATATCCTTTAGTTGCTTGCTCTCAATTTGCTCTTTGTCCAATTCCTTAGCCTGTATTTGCTCTTCTGATAGCTCTTCAGTGGCTGCTCTGTGTGTTGGCATATTTTAGAGTCACTCAATAGGTGGAGGCTCTTTAACAGACATCCTTTAGCTGCTTGCTTTCACTTTTCTCTTTGCCCAATTCCTTAACTTGTGCATACTCCTCTGTTAGTTCTTTAGTGGCTTAGATATGATGTGGCTTACTCTAGTCTTACATAATAGGTTTCTTCCGAAGGTTCTTTAGCTGTCAACTTTCAGATCCCATTTGAATCTCATGTCGATCAGCTCTTTGACACATTCCTTAGTTGAGGATGCTCTTCTGTTAGTTTTTCAGTAGCTTTGCTGTTATGTGGTGTCATTTATTTTCGTATCCTTTTCTTGTGTGATAGCAAGACTGAATCCTATAACGTTAATATCGATTCTTTATAATAACATCCCTGCTTAGAACTCTTCTAATATTCATTCAATATATTGTAAAACTCGGGGGTCGGTGGAAGGATGGTCTAAACCATTGGTTTGCGACCGCTACGACCCGGGATCGAATCCCGCATTGGGCTTTTTTTTTTCTAATTGAAAAATGCTTCAGTGGCACCCGATTCTTGCAAAGTTACAACCCTACCAGCGATTTCAAGTAACCAAATGGTATTCTCTGGCAGATTTGTAAGTGCAAAAGGCGAGCTACTTTTCACATGTGTAGACATGTGGTGCACTTACAGTAAAAGCAGTCGCTAACTATCCACCATAATTATCATGGCCTGTACCACGTGTACTAAGGATAATAATAAAAAATCGAAATTCTAGCAGTTTATGCATCGCCATACATTTATATACTGTCAACAGCAGACATTCCTAAACACGTTTATAACGTTCATTGAATGTAGACATGGACAAACTAGTTCGAATCTACGCTTAGAATGAATGTACAAGAGCTTCTTTTGATAGTTTATCCTTAGAACGATGTGGTTTAAAGCAAAAATAAGTGGAAAAGGCTATAGGAGAAAGTTGATTGAGATATCTATTTCAAGGCTGGCTTTAAAAACTGGTCTTGGTTTCCTGAAGCAACGCTTGCGAAAGCTACATGATTCCACCTCTTTAAAGAAGTGATAAATCTTTTAGATAAGATCTTGTTAGTGAATATATATATATGATAAAGTAAATATTAAGAGATTCTTAAGTACAGTCTGCTTCACTCTGAAAAGGGGGCAAAATACAGAAACGCATATATGGTTGGATTTTCTTGAATGATTGGGAAGTGAATTTTCTAACAATTATATTTTATATAATTTAAAAACCAACAATTATAGTTGTTTTTTATCCCGAAAGATGGTAAAAACTATCAGAAACAGCCAGTTATATGATTAATATATTATAATAAAATATAATTCGGCTTATAATTGTAGAAAAACCTTTGTAATTTATCCCGCATGTGTTTATTTTAAAGAAAAATAGAAATTTATTTTAAGGAGAAATAACGATAATTTCTAACCTTAGGGATGAAGTATGAAAGGATGAATTGTAAAGAGTAATGTTAAATGGAAAAATAAAAGTGTCTAGGGATGGGAATCGAACCCACAGTGTTCCGCTTACCGGGCAGATGCCATGTACACTAGGCTAAGTTGGACAATTCATCCTTTCTTATTTCATCCCTAAGGTTGAAAATAATCGTTATTTCTCCTTAAAATAAATTTCGGTTTTTCCTTTAAAAGAAACACATGCGGGATAGATTTCAAAGGTCTTTCTACAACGATTACTATATGCAATTTATATTTATTTTAGCATTTGAACGTTAACTATTTGGATCTATTTGAAAAAAAAGAGAGAAAGAGAAATGACAAAAATTGATGAAGGCAAAAAGGAAGTTAAAGAAATTGAGGTGATGAGATAGTTCAACGTTACCAAATCTAACTTTGGCAACGAGTGGATTGCCAGCATTTTTGGCAACCTTCGGCATATCTTCTTGGTACTTAGAACCGATGTCGTTCAGTTTGGCTGATTTTATCATAGTGTGGTGCTAAGTGGTAATATCAAATATAAACGGTTGTGAAAATTCGAAATTTTTATAGACGCGTATGCTTCTTTTAAAAATTAAACAATTTATACTGCCTTTTCTGCAATGGAAAAATTAATGGGAAGGCCTGGTTTATTAGTCGTGAACCCTCCCAGCGCGGTTTCGCAAGTTCAATCTATCGTTAATAATTTTTATATTGCAGTAAGGGCAGTAGAAATTGTTTAATTTTTAAAAGAAACATAGGCGTCTATAATAGTTTCGAATTTTCATAACAGATGGCGCGATAATGTATCATAATATAAACGGTTGTATTCGTTGTTTATCTTCTTACTTATCCTTAGTACGCATGGTATAAACCATTATAATCATTGTGGATAATTATCGATTGCTTGTAGTGTAAGTGCACTACATATCTACATATGTAGAAAATACTTTTTCACTATCAAGTGTGCCAGAACCTCGTTTGGTTAATTACACTTACTGGTAGGTGTTAAACGTTTGCAATGATTTGTAAACCATTGAGGCAATATAGTTCTTCAGAAAAAAATAATGTTCCCAATAAGGGATTTGATCCCGAGCCGTGGGTGTCGAGATGTAACGGTTTCTACCATTCCTCCTTCGATTTACCTCCCACCACAATACACCTATCCCCCGATTTACACGGTAGATACGTTCCTGAGAAAAACGTGTAAATCGGGGGATAGGTGTACACAGAAATAAAAATAAAATGCATTGACAGGTTAAAATATGTAGTCAGCACATAAGCTCGGGATTCCTCGTGAGATGTGTACACAGCGCATGTGTTCAATCACAGTAGCATTTAGTATAGTGCGATAAAAACAAAAAAAAACTTATTTGGAAAACCGTGTAAAAGCGAAAACGTATAAAACAAATACCGTGTAAATCGGGGGATAGGGATAGGTGTACTTACAAGAATTTATATTTCTAATTATTTATACCCCTATTACGTCTATTCTACGTTTTCAAGCTTTCGAGGAGATTACTTTTTGTTGTATATTAATTGAATGATATCCCAATGACCAAACAAAACGCCCTCGTCGTCTGGTTGATCTGTATGTTTAGGTACGAAATATGTTCGCAAAGAAGGTCCTTACACAACTCTCGGTTTATCATCATCATATTTTGTAAAGTCTGCGAAAAGTGACCTGCCCTTGGTTTTCACGCCTACAGCTAACTTTGAACCCCAAAAATTCTATGTTGTTTAACGGGCCCAGACGCATCCCTGGAATCCCATGGAATGAAGTTTCGAACACGAAACGTAAAAGAGACAAACCCTTTACATATAAGCGCTCTTTATATAAATAGTCGATTTGTAGGTATAAATAGATTCATTATTTTAATAGAGTGATTGTATATAATACATGCAAACATTAAGACGCGAGTTTTTCTTTTACAAATAAATCAAACTTCTACTGTCCTTACTGCGATGAATAAATATTGGGAGGGATTGGCTCATCAGTGGTGAACCCTACTCCATCCAAGTCCTCCCAATATATATATTTTTTCATCGCAGTAAAGGACAGTAGAAGTTTATATTGTGTATAAAAGAAACATTCGTGCTTTTAAATCCTTTCATTATATATATCATATATAAACATATTTATTTACCATCAATATATTTCACGTATTTTTATATATTATACAATCAAATACAGTAAATTCTCCTATAACGCGATTAATGTGTTCCATGTTGTATGAAATCGCGTTATAAGAATTCGCGTTGTACGAAATAAAACTTGTATAACGCGAATGTTGTATATGTGTATATATATTTTTAATCGTAGTAAGAACAGTAGAAGTTTGATTTATTTGTAAATGAAACACTCGCGTCTTAATGTTTTTATTTGTTTTATATAGATAGCGTGTTATTGCTTAGTATTAATAAAGTGATTGTATGTAGAGTTGTTAGTTTCTATTGTATCTTTCTGGAGAAGGAATCTTATTGAAAGTTTGAAAAGGTCGAAGAAGATTTATAAGAGCGAGAGCTTGTAAATATAATTTTACTTTCTTTTATAAGTTTCAAATGTGTTTGGAAATAGATAACTAGCTCATGGTACACTGCTGAATGATCTAGGGTCGGTGAACGAATGGTTAAAACTGTGGATTTAAAGCAGACACGACCCAGGAGCGAATCCCGCATTGGACACTTTTTTTATATAATAAATAAAAGAAATTGCTTCAATGGCCCCCGATTCTTCAAAAAGTCCAAATACACCAGTGAGTGGAAGTAACCAAATATTTCTGACACATTTGTAAGTGCAATATTCGAACTACATTTTCCACATGTGTAGACATATGGCGCATTTAGAGTAAGGGCAACTCCGCCTTTGCCGGTACCAAGCCCGGATGAAAAAGGAGGAGGGGGAGCAGTAACAAGCTCACTAAAAAACCTGGGTTCAGCTGGCCTGGCTGATAGTACCCTGTAAGGATTCTTAATCCAGGGATACAGGATGAGCAGCGTTTGTACTCCATGTTAGGAGCGGCTGCACATGGCGTCTGTTCTTCATGTCAGAGGCGGTCATTTCTTTTGGAGCTAAGTCGGCCTGCCACTGAGTCTTGCTCCCAGTCTTAATGACAAAGGCAGACGCATTCTACTTCACCCAGTGTGGAGATAAGAAAGAAGAAGAGAGTAAGGGCAGTAGCCAACTACTATCCACCATGAATATCATGATTACCACGCGTACTATGGATATAATAATAAAAATATATATCATTATAGATTGTTACAAAAAAATCATAAGACACCCTGAAACTCTTAATTTACTTGATTGAAAGAAACTTTCGGGCAAGCCCCCTTCTTCAGTTCCTAAAATACATTTACTTCATTAAAAGAAGCTTTCGTAAAAGCCCTTCTTCAGCTAACTAAAATACATTTTGTTATATGAACTAGAGCTTGCTCAAAAGCCTTCTTTAATCAAGTAAATTCCTTTAATCAGCCCTGGCCAACCTAAATGACACCACGGGCTGCACGGAATCGTAAACAAGGTCTAAAAACTTTAACTATATCAAAATTTTAACTTTAAAATGTATTAGAATATTTTTAATGGAAAATTATTATAATTATTTCAATATATTTTTCTGTTTTTGAATATACAGACGAGAAATAAAAGTTACAAAAGAAATATAAAATTAAATGGCGAGCCGCAAAATATTTTACGGCGGGCCGCGGGTTGGCCAGACCTGAAATAGAGAGTTGCGGGGCGTCTTAAGGTTTTGTTTGTAATTTGACGAAATCCGAAATCCTTTAATAGTGAATTATATGTTGTATCGATATATGTTTATATAGGATAGTGTTGTAACTATTTAACTATCACGTGGGACTTAGCTAGTATGTATTCCTTTAGCTATTGTTGCATGAAATGTTGTAACTATTGTACTGATAAATTGAAGCGTCACCTTAAACATCGCTAAATTTCAATAATTTATATTTATTTTAATTAGTATTATTGAGATGTGTTAGGATTATATTCTAAGTGTCCTTTAAAAAATATTAAAAAAAAACAATTACTTTTTTAAATTGACGATTTTGATTTGAAAGTGATTCTTAAATTATTTTGATATTTTGAGAAAACTAGCATTTTTTCAATGAAAATTGAAATATATACAAATTTAATTTCAAAGGTTTTCAAATAGCCTTTTCTATGACCTATTATTATATTAAACGAAAAGGGATAAACAGCAAAGGTCTTTTGAAAGATTTCTCTAAAATATGTAAGTATGAAATTTTTTTTTAAATATCATTTTATATTTAACAGCAGTTTTTATAAAAGATCAAAATAATCAACTATTAGTTTTTTAAGTTTCAATATTTTTAGACAGAATATTTACCAATCATATTTATTAAATTGACAAAGTTTTTTTCACAATATAAATATATTTATTTATCATAGGTAAGAGTTGAAAAAATTCTTTAAACTTTTAAAAATATTAAAATAATTAAAGGCAAATAGTCGTTTGATAAAAAAAAATCCGGATATTATAAATTTTTTAAACATTAAACCTATCGCCAAAATTGGTTAATGACATAATGAGATAACATAAATAAACTGAAAAAATGGATAGCGGGACAGAATCAATAAAAAAAATGGGCCCCACAGGTAGATATAATTTATTTATTTAATTGTCAATTAACTTTTTTTCTTCCGCCCCTCTCCATTTTACTGATTTTTTTTCACATCCTTATTTGCTTTAGAGATTTTGGTAAATGAGATTTAAGATCGTTTGCCTTTTAATTTTAAAAACATCGTCTGTTTTTTTTAAGGACACTAATATGAAATAAAACATAATATTCTTTTAATTTGTTCCCCATATTTTTATCTAGAAAGGTAAAAAAAAAAAAAATTAGAAATTGGTATTTGTTGATTTAAAAAAAAAAGGTCGTTTAATTTTTAATAGTTTTCCATTTGTGACTTTTGTTAAAAATCATTAAGATTGTAATAATGATTTATATTTAAAGCTCTAAATTTTATTTTAAAAATTATATTAATGGTAAATTTATTTGTGACTATTTATTTTCGTTTTTTTGAAGTGTCTTTTTCAAGATATTATTCATTTATAATTCAATATTTCAAATTACCAATTGGAAAAAAATATTTTTTATACAGATACCCTTTGATATATTTATATAAATCAAAAATATGTTTTTCTATTTAACTTCATTTGAATACATTTTTGGTTTAATCACTCGTTTTTTAAATTGTTATTTTTCAATACACGTTCACCTCAACCTATTAAACTATATAAAAACTTGTTATTTATATTTTAATTTTAATATTTTTTAATATTTATATTTTAACTACTATGCGATATAGGCGCTCCAGGAAACAATATTATTTCTATATTTTTCAATATTTTATTTGAAAAAATTAAAATAAACTATTCATATATATTTTATAAATTACTAGCGGATGTACCCGGCTTCGCCCGGGTTTTACCCGAGTAAAGTTTATCTAACGAACATTTGTTAAAACAATTCTCTATAAACTTATAAAAAAAAAAGATATATTTTGATAATTTGAAACTCGTAAATTTGAATATCTCGATAAAGTGAATATTTTTTCCCGGTCCCTTGAAAAATACTCGATAAGTTGAAGTTGGAAGTTAAAAGGAATAGTATCTTGTCTTGGAATTGTATCATTATTCTTGTCTCAAATAAATTGCCGTGTCATCCTGAATTTTGTCTTTCCTAATTTTCTACATTACAAAATCATCGTAATCATGATAATATTTAGAGCAGATTGTTGAATTATAACAGATAAATTAGAATATTTATCTTGATTATTTTTAGGCGAAAAGTTTTTTCAAAGTTTTATTTGCTAGAAACCTTCCCAGTACTATACTAAATAACTTCCCAAAGTTTCATGGCGTTCCAATGAGTGGTTTGGTCAGGCATAAAGGACAGACACACACACACATACATTCATTTATATATATATATATATATATAAAATAAAAAAGGTATATCCTGACTTCGTTCATATAAACTGTTTATTATTTTTTCACATTTTAATAATTGTAAAGTGTATTCGGAAAATATAATTAATCAATTAATATTTTAAATTTCATATTATCTTTTTAAAAATATTTGATTGTTGTCCATGATTATAAAGCATATGTAAAAAGGTATATTCGTCAATAACTACAATTTATATTCGAATAATCTACTTTTAATAAATTATAAAGTTTATTTAAAGAGAATGTTTTCAATTAAAAAAAAATTATTGTATTATACTTTTCTATACCTTATACAGTGGTACCTCGACATACGAGCGCCCCAAACATACGAGTTTTTCGAGATACGAGCCGACGAACAAGTGATTTTTTGCTTTTAGTTACGAGCGAAATTCGAGATACGAGTTCGGTTCGGTAGTAACACGCAGTCGCGCCATCACGCGCACATCCAGGAACTGACGACTGAGGAGATACAAGAGTTACAGTCACAGCAGCATACCGAGGTTATGCAAGTAATTGGTTTTGAGGAGTCAAAGGAGGAGGTTATTTCTACAAGTGAGATAAAGGAGATCTTAGGAATGTGGGAGAGAGTTTCACAGTTCGTGGAAAAAAAAAAACACCCAGAAAAAGTTGCAATAGGTCGTGCATCTGACCTTTTTAATGACACTTGCCTAACTCATTTCCGGAACATTCTGATAGGGAGGAAGAAACAAACCTCCTTGGACATGTTTTTTTCTAAACGGCCTGCAGGTGAAAGCGAGAAAAATGTAGCGAAAAAGGCAAAGACCAGTGAGGATATCTAATTTATTTCTTTACATTCTCCTTTTTGTTTTTGTGCAATAAATATTTGATATTTATAAATACGTTTTTATTATTTAAAACCACGTAACAAAAATAACTGGGGTGACATTTTGGAGGTTGGAACGGATTAATGGTAGTTCAATTGTTTTGTATGGGGAAATTTGCTTCGAGATACGAGTAATTCAAGATACGAGCAAGGTTGCGGAACGAATTAAACTCGTATGTCGAGGTACCACTGTATATATTTTTATTCTCTATTTATATTATGATTCAAACGTACTGACGTATTTAATTTAAAATATATTTACTTATATTTATATTTATCTTTTAATCCGAAATATTAAAAACTTTGTTTTCTTCATTTTATTATTCAACTAGAGTATATGAAAAAAGAGAGATGCAAAACAGAAGAGTATTTGAATTGATAACATAAAGGTAATCCAAGATCCTGGAGCGCGGAGTTGATATTAAAATAAGATAGAGATATAAAAGAATAATTATATATATATTATATAATCTAAAAATTTTATTATTTCTATCTTTTTTATTTTTATTCATTGATAATTTTACTTTTGTTATCATCGTTTTTATAAAGACTTTCAGTTTTTGTTGTAAATATGCGTAGTTAACATATCTATCTTTTTTAATCACTAATATAGGATTAACTTTATAAATTCTATATATTGTGAAACTAACTTATGTGTAATATTTCCTCAAGTAATTAAAAATAAAAGCTACTTGACGGTAAATAATTATCTTTTTCTTATCACGACTGCACCTTCAACCCTTTATCTTATCGATCCTTTGTCTTATCAACCCTTTATCTAACAACAACAATATTTATTCATAACATATATATAGTCACAACAGAGTTATATCTTTGCTTTTATGATTAAAAAATAAAAAGAGTTATTCACACACACACAAAGCCTTTATTAAGACATTAGTCTTATACAGATTATCCGTACAAGGTGCAATAACAGGAAAAGAGCAGCACAGGAAACCAGTAGTTCCGCAACTATATACAATTATTAGTAATAACACGATGGCCCCTCGATGTTTCGTCATCATTCTGAGGTGTAAGAACAATAGCTTCCAAGTTCTCTTTTCTCCCTCTTTACACCTACTGCCCTGTAAAAATTATATAGGGCCTGAGCAACTAGTCTGCTTGTTTGGGCACTAGTTAACATCATTTGGATTGACCTAAGTTGGCTGGTGTCTACCATTGAAAAGAATGTCCTTCTCTCCTCACTAATATCTTGGCATTCATAGATGTAATGAGATAGTTTAGTTTCCATATTTTCTTTGCAGAGATCACAAATCTTATCATCCTCTTTGAAAATGTTTGTATGGTTTTCCTTGAAAAACGAATATAGTATTCTCTGTTGTGCGATATAGCGTTTTACTGGGAATGGAAAGTTGCTAAGTAAATAGTTTTCGATTCGGAATGAACTGTGTAAATACTTATAGTGAGAGTAGAATTTAGAATTTTCAAGAGTTATTCAAATTAAAGATACTTCGGCCAGTAAATCTTTTAAAAGATTTATACTGACCGAAGTATCTTTTAATTTGAAGATCTATGAATGCCGGCCAGGCAGCCTTCTATCTTTACGATAAGAAAAAAGATGCTTAATTCATTATTTAAAATAATCAATTTCCACTCAGTAGTGAAAATAAATTGAATACTTTCAAAAAAAGTATTATTTTCAAATAATTAAGTTTTATATTTATTAGCGCGCTTCAACTATTATATTTATAAAAGGAATAACAAATTTAAACGACTATTTCTTAAGATAATAAATATAAATTTCATTTTATAAATAATTAATTGTATGATAAATTGTGAAAGAGAGAGTTAAATTATTAAACGCTTATATTTTATAACTATAGAATTATATATCACAGTCATTCACACACTTATTCATTGTCTAAGGTAAATGAGAATATTTAATCTACGCCATATTTGCCTTTTGTCGTCTGCAATCCATGTCGTTGACGCCATTTTGAAACGTCACGGCTATTCATTAGGGATTATATAGCAGGCTTTAATTGCAAGAGAGATGGTAATAGATTACAAGCCCGGTCAATTAAGCTCAAGCAAAGAGGTTATTTGGCTTTCATATTAACAATCCTTTTAACAGACCACGAAATTTTGAAATTAAAAAAAATAATAATAATCGTTTAAATTTAATTTTTAATTATGGCAATTCACATTTTTAAAAGTATTAGCTGTAATAATACTTTATTTAAAAGAGTTGTTGAATACATTTTTAGTGATATAATTTAGTTAATTATAAAAGATAATTAGAGAAAAATAAACTCATTCTAATTAGTATAATAATTTTAAAAGCGGAGGGTATATAACAATAAAACTGCTGATATATTAAAGCTTAATAATTATAAATTTGTGCTTAAGATTTTAACACAAGAGAGAGGGCTTTCCATATTAAGCTGTAAATAATAGATTTTTAAAATTACGGTATTTAAAAAAATGTTTTTTAAAGTTTATTATGATATTTACATGATAGTATTTTAATATTTCTTTATTGTTAAATATTTTAAATAAAATATCTATTTTCGATTGAATTTTGACAATGTTATAATACTTATGAAAAGACATATTTAAGAAATTAATTTTAAAAAGTTAATTTAAATATTATTCCTATAATTATAGGTTTTAAAAAAAAAATAGTAATCACTGATTAAATTACTTGAAAATATATTTAAACGCATTTTAGTGATAAAATTGCTGATTTATTTGAAATCATTGAATAATATTTTTAAATTTCTTTTCTCTTGAGATTGATATATTTATAGAGTAAGCAAATTCGTCTAAATTTATTATATATTCTGCAACTTTAATAGTTATAATTTTTATTGTATTATATGAAAATTTGATAATAGTAATATATATACACACACAAAACCTTTATTAGGGATCAAACCCCATACAGGATTCTCCCAGTATAACAATGGTTTTACAAAAATAATATATGATGACCACAATTGCTACATTGCTTATTCCCCTACATATATAATATTTGTAACGTTCAAAATTTAGAAATGAAGATTTATTTTCATATCATATTATAGATTTTAAGGTTATTTAGACAAAATTATGTATTTGACAAAACGAAATTCAAGCTGGATTGATTAGAACACAATATCCCACATAGCAGAAGACGAAAAACTAAATCAAACGACACTCAATAAATTAAAGTTTCTAATAAAAATATATCAATACTTGTACATTATTATATATTTTTTAATTTAATAGGAATACGATATTCTCTTGAGCTAATGTACCTTTAAGAGATATAAACTGAAAACATTGTATAAATCAGTATTTTTGCATATTTATCTTTTATTTCCTACTTCATTGTATGTATATATATTATATATTCTAAAATGCAATTATTTTATTTTTTAAAAACATGCATTTTATTTACATTCATTGACTGTTCTACATTTTTTACCATAGATTTAGAACATACCACTTTAATTATTGTATGTATAGTATGTTTGTATAGAACCTACCTATTTTTTGAATTCACGATTATAGAATTCATTTTATAAATTCTATATTACTGTGATAAATAATTTTATGTGTAATTTACTCAAGTAATTCAAAATAAAAACTACTTGATCGGTAAATAACTATCTTTTTTCACGACTGCACCTTCAATTCTCTTTTTCAACAACAAAACACAAAATATTCATAACATATATATAGATTGATTTAAATTCAGAAAACCTTAGTAACATAGTTATACCTGTCGAAGGACTGTTACACCAGAAAACTTATATTACCGTTATATATAAAAAGAAAGTCTTCCCTCAGCGAATTGTCTTTTATTTATCATTTTACCGAAAGGATTATATTATTAACAATGGTTGATTTGTAAAACGACATTGGAAAATTAATCCGCATGAGTTTCTTTTAAATGAAAAATCGAAATTTATTTTTAAGGAGAAATAACGACTATTTCTAACCTTAGAGATGAGGTATGAAAAGATAAATTGTGAAGAGTAATGATAAACGGAAAAATAAAAGTGTCCAGTGATGGGAATCGAACCCACAGTGTTCCGCTTACCAGGCAGATGCCATGTCCACTAGGCTACCCTGGACATATTTTTCCATTCGTAAATATTATATGAGGAAATTTATAATACAATATAATGCGGCTTATGATTGTAAAGCGACACGGGATATTTTCCAATGTCGTTCTACAATCATAAGCCGCATTATATTGTATTATAATGTTGATTTATTTATCTAAATTTTCAAATGTTGTTGCCGCTAATTCGGCAAAATAATATGGATCTGCCTGTTCCGGGTAGAGAAGATCAACAAAATACAATGTTTTTGTGCATTGTAAAAAGTAGAAAACATTTCTATTGACATAAATATTACATACGATAGAGCAATCTATATGAGATTACATTAATTACAAAACGCTTGGACCAAAATTACTTATTAAAATCTTGCAATATTTCGACGTGGTTAGTCGCCCGATTTCTTCCAGAAGAGAAATGTAAGGAGAAACTAGTTACTGGAAATTGTGTTGTTTGTTTCTTTCTCCCAAAGGTAGGCGTGCGAGGATCTACAGCAAAATATTGAAAAATATCAATTGAGAATTTTTATCCAAGATAACGCTTCGTAATTAACACATATATGTATAAATTGTTTTCTCCCCATTGAATATAACATTTATTTTTAAAACTTAATGCTGTTGACGTTATGTGGCGCTGAAGTTTGTTGTTGACACACTTTAAAATGTTATAACACCTTGATAAAGGTTGGCGTTCAGCCAACTGAAATATTGGTAAAATAAATGATATTTTGATCCAATATATGCCTTTTCAATTAACACACATATGTATACATATTATTATTTATAGAGATATCTATTTGAAGCCATTAAATAATTTCAATTTGGAGTAATATTTATTGGAAGGAGAGAGGGATTTGATTGAATCAGTATAAATACAATAAAACTATCCATAAAAGATTATTGTCCAAAATGATTACTCCTAATGTTCTGTTCTAGAAGTGTTCGTACATTTAAATTCAAATTCGATTATAAAGAATCTTCATTTTAGATAAATGGTTGCTCAAAAAGAGGTAATCTCTCATTAGAAGGGTCTTTCTTTTGAGATTTTACTGCATGTTTCTAAATATTATACATTTCCAACTTTCTAGCCACTTAGATGACTTGTTCATTATTAAAGAACAAATAATATTAGGAAATGTGCTTACTAATGTTTTCAGAACAGCGTTTGAACATCAAGTTGGTATGAAGTTAGTCTAATGAAGATGTATTTACTTGGGATTTTCAGTTATCTCTAAGTGTTAGATCTTAAGATTCTTCTTAAACTGTTTGCTATCTACACGTAATTTGAGATTTAATTTGGTAATTTACAACCTTAAAACATATAAATATATGTATATATGTTACGTGTATATATTTATATATGTTATGTGTATATATGTATATATGTTATATAATATTTTATGTTTAGATTAATATTTTAAATTATATTTTACTAGTCCCTATAAACTTCCCTCTCTTTACCTCTGTTGTATTTTTATAAAAATTTCGTTTTACATTAAGTTAATTGTTGTTGCCATTCTAAGGTTTATCTTTTCTTATTTTCTAAATGACAATATTAAAATAAATTATATAAAATAAGTTGGAACAACGAGAGTAAAGTTTAAAAAAGTTATTTTCACATAAATAAAATTCAGACGATTGTATAAACGTAAACAAAAATTAATAAATATTGTTTTTTTTTATATACCCCTCTTTTATAGTAAAAATATATTTAAAATATAACAACAAGCATTAACTTTTTTAAGATTATAGTTAATCGTATTGATTTTTACTTAAATTTATTTTTAAAATTATATAACAGCGCTTTATAAAACTTCTGAATATATACTTACTAGAAGAAAACGCGTATTCTATAATAAAAATAAATTTTATATATTTAAACATAATATATTTATAGTATGTTATAAACCGCGATATATAAAATAATTTAAATATATTTATATAATTTTAAAAAAATAAGAGCATCTAAAAAATAATGTGGAATTGATAAATTTTTAAAAGGTATCGTTTGGCATTTTAATTGAATGTCTAACTGAGAAAAAACGCGTATTCTATAATAAAAATAAATTTTATATATTTAAACACAATATATATTTATAATATGTAATAAACCGCAATATATAAAATATAATTTAAATTTATTTAATTTTACAAAAATAGAGCATCTAAAAGAATGTAAAAGAATTCAAAATTTCAGGGTTATTTTTAAAAGGTATCGTTTGGTATTCTAATTGAATGTCTAACTCAATATAGTTGCCATT